>PVJH01026900.1:0-29438 GCA_004026705.1 Nesogale talazaci
GGAGTCTCCTAGCCCGCCAGACTGCGCAGCCAATCGGTGCCAAACACAGTCCGCTCTCCCGATCTCCATGGCTCTACGGAAGTGTGTTAGTGAGAGCAGATATCAGGCTGGGTCTCCCACGCGTCTTGTGAGGGTGTGGGAGAAGAAGAAAAAGAAAAGAGAAAGAAAAAACAAAGGAGAGCAAGAAAAAAATAAGGGAAAGGAAAAGAGTAAGAATAGGAAGAAGGGGAAAAAATAAAACGAAAACAGAAAACTGGTTCTCGGAGTACACTTTCCGCCAAGGTCCGGTCAGATCTTGCACACTGCTGGTTGCCCGCCACTCAAGTGCTGTAGGCGGCTACGCATTCCAGCACGGTCAGGTCTCCCATGTCAATGCTTGCCTGCCTCACAAGAGCGGTGCACGAGGGCGGGGGCAGAGAAAGAAAGGAAAGGGGGAAGAAAAGTAGAGAAAAAGAAAGAAGAAAAAATAATATTAGTAAAACTGGGCACAGTTGGACTGGTCTGAATTCCTGCGTAATAGATCAGGAGCCACAAAAGTGTGGCGCGTCGTCACCGGTTCAGGTACAGTCCGATTGCCCGCGCCAACACAGACCTGCTACACCGAGCAGCATGCGGGGGGAGAGGGCAAAAGGAAAAGGAGTAAAAGGAAAAAAGGAAAAAAAAAAACAGAAAGGGGTGGGTGTGTGTGTGAGGAATGGTGTGAAGCTGGTCGGGTCCGAATTCCAGCCCCTCCACATTCAGTCACAGTCCGATCACCCGTGCCAGAGCGGCACGCGGGGTAAACGGAGAGGGAAGAAAGGGCCAGCGAAATGGCATGAAACTGGTCGGGTCCGAATTCCAACCCCTATGCATTCAGCACAGTCCGAAATCCCGCGCCAATATAGTCCTGCTATACCAGAGCAGCCTGCGGGGTGGGGGAGGGAGAAGGGAAGAAAAGAGAGAGAGAGAAAAAAATTTTTTAAAAAAAAAAAAGAGGGGGAGTAGATATGGCATGAAGCTGGTTGGGTCCGAATTCTAGCCCCTAAGCGTTCAGGCACTGTCCGGTCGTCCCGCTACACCAAAGCAGGACATAGGGTAAAAGCAAGGAGGGAAAAGGGCGGGGGGTGTGGGAGGGAGGAGGAGGAAAAGGTGTGAAGCTGGTTGGATCTGAATTCCAGGCCCTAAGCACAACCAACTTTTTAACTTTTATGATACAGTCTTTTGAGCCACATAAATGTTTTACCCCAAGTAGCCGGTGGACATCTCTTTAGCCTCCTACTGTGTGTGTTTCCTTTGTTATGTTTTATAATATGCCTATGCTGTGAAATAGGACCCTTAAATACGTCCCTAATTTCTCATTGATGATGTTTATAGCTCTGGGGTTTACATCTAGATCTTTGCTCCGTCTTGAGTTTGCTTTTATACAGGGGATAAGCAAGATTTCATTCTACTCCAGTTGTTAGGTGCAGTCAAGGCCATTCCAATAAAAAGGACGCCTTACACAAGAGAACGAAACACAATCCTCATAATCTTGTGGTTGATCCCATGGTTGCAACTTCAATGTCCAACCATCTTTTCCTTTGCCCTTCCTTTTTCAGGGACAGGTCTCTCCTAACAACTCTCCCAGAGCATGGAGAGCAAAGTTTCACCACCCTTGCATTCTGACTATAGCATTCTGACAGCATTCTGACTGTACTTCCTCCAAGACAGATTTTTCTTCTTCTGGCATTCTATGGTTTTTCAGTGGTGAATGTAGCGAGGGAGAAAACCTGTGTATTCTTTGTAGCCTGTTCTTAGTCTGGAAGGTCTACTGACTCGTGCTCACTTTAAGTTACTCTACTTGTTTTTCAAATACCCATGATATAGTTTCTCGCATCACAGCAACACACATGCCTCTATAGTAGGACAAGTTACGGAAAAGGTCCACTTTTGCCTGATACAGTTGTTGAAGAGACTGTTTATTTGGTCCTCTGTCAAAGATTAATTGTCTGCAGATAGATGAATTTACTTCTCTATTCTGTTCCATTGGTTTATGTACCACTACCAGACTCTTTTGACTACTGTGGCTGTGTAATGTTTTGAGTTTGCACAGTGTAAGGTCTCCTATTTCCTTCTTCATCTTAAGGAGTTCTTTGCTTATCCTGGATCACATATGTATATATGTGTGTGTATATAAATGTATATATACATGTATAGTTTTTCCATTTCTTTAAAAAATTAATTGGAATATTGATTGGAATTTCATTTATTTATAGATTGTTTGGGTGGTATTGACATTTTCACAGTATTAAGTCTTCCTATTATGAAGAATGTCCATTGGTGTAAGGTATTTTTTGTTTCTTTTAATAATATTATGTAGTTTTCTTTGTATATCTTTTGTTTTTTTATTAGATTTATTCCTAAATATTTTATATTCATATGGCTATTTTCTTAATGTCTTTCTCAGAGCTCTTTTCCTTAGTATAAAGAAATCTGATCAATTTGGCGTTGTTAATCTTGTAGCCTGCCACATTGCTCAATCTTTTTATTGTTTCTAACAATCTTTCTTTCAAGTCTTTGGGATTTTCTGTGTATAAAATCATATTATCTACAAATAGTGAGAGTTTTGCTTCTTTTCTGTCCAAATGTATTCCTTTGATTTCTTTTTATTGTCTAATGGTTTGCTTTCAGCATAAAACTGAATGGTGATGGCAGGGATACTTGTCTATTGAGTGAAATATTGGCTGTCGGTTGTATTGCATTAAGGAATTTCCCTTTGAGTTCTATTATATTGAGTGTTTTGTGTTCATTGGTATTGGAGCCAATCCTTTCCTTGGAGACCCTCTGGTTGGTCACAAATTTTCAAAATGTTGTTTAGAAGTCAAGCACATTAACCATTTTTATACCTCCAAGGTCTATCTAACTATGTATCAATCTGTATATGTGTGGGTATAAAAATACATATGTTTGAAAAAAAACTTATGTTTTGCAGTAAGACTATTTAAATAGATTTGATTTTAGGTTCTGTTTTAGTACATGGAGATGATTTACCTTTTTTAAAAAAATAATAATGTAGGTCATAAAATAGTAGTGAACTGGACTAGGCCCCGGTGGCATAGTGGTTGTATGCAGGACTGCAGCCCATTGGGTTGGCAGCTCAAATCCAGCAGCAGCTCTCCAGTAGCAAGGCTGGGCTTCCTACTCCCACCAGGGGGCATTGATGCCCACACACACAAAAAGAAAAAAACAGTAGTGAACTCTTCTGACTGGTATAGTCCACTATGCAGTGTGGCCTCTTATCATTCCCAAATAGCCCAAACTGGTAAGGGTTATAAAAACAAAACAAGCAAACAAACAAAACCCTTCCCACAAAAAAATATCTTTTGGTAGGAGATTATTTATCTTAAGTAAATTTGGCTATAAGATTAAAGACATCAAAATCCATCTACTATGAACTTTTTTTGCCAGTCTCCTACATAGGAGAGTAAATCCCTGAGACTAGCCTCTGTCACTGCACACATACAATTGCCAACTCAAAACCAACAGAGTACTATGGGGTGCTAACAAGAGCTGGCAGTGTATGAGCCTGCATTAGTTTCTACTAATGTCTTCATTTTTACTTTGCCTATGACACATTTCATGTTATTGTTTTTAAATAGTCCCTTAGCTACTGTGCTTATAGCTATAAAGGGTCTCTAGTGAACCTATAAATAATTAAAGGCACATTAGCTCCCCAGAGAGCCACCATGACTCCTTGAACAAGCCAAGATACCTAGAGATCTAATCATACAATTTTCATAAGAAATAGCCTCTCTTTGAAGAAGTCACATCACTCAGCAATGGATATTATAATTACTCACAGCAGTTTGCCTCATGCTCCATAACATCCAATTTACAGAATTACAGGTAATGCATTTCAAAAGAAAAGGAGCTGGTTTTAAGGAATACATAAGAATATCAACCATTGGAAGTATATTTGGGGTAGACTCTCTATATTGGAATTTCAAGAGATTTGTATTTATTGTTGTTCTATTCAGTTTGTCGTCACTCTCTTTGAAGTTTTTTGTTGAACAAAGTGAATCAAACTGTCAATAATTTGAGACAATTTTTGAAAAAAGATCATTATGACTAACTAGTCTAACAATAAATACAAGTCAGATCAATTAAAAAAGGTATAGAATAAAACCCTATGAAATTCACCAAGAAAAAAATTCATCTTTCTTTTCTTATTGATCAAAACCCAATTGCTAGGTATCTAGAAACAGAACCCAGGGGGCGAGCCCAAGCTAGGTCAGGTGGGTTTAATCCAGCCAATGGGGTTAACCAGTACCATCGAGCACGCCTGCTAGCCAAGGCCTCTAAAGGCTGGATCCTGGAGACCATGTCCATCTTTTTCCAGCTGCTCCTCAGTTTTTCACTCAGCCTTGCCAGAGCCTCTCTAGCTCTGATCCACCACGTGTGGGTGTGCAGTCCCATGAGTTGCCCTGCATTCATCGACTGTGAAACTTGAAACTTCTGTCCTTTATAAAAACCCACTTGAATCACATACCAGGCTTCTGCATGAATTTGTTCTCATGCAAAGCCAAGAACCAAGGTATTTCCACCAGAGAAACCTGACAAAATGACTTCTCTGGCCAGAGAGAATGTTAGCAACTTGGAAATCTGATGTTACTAGTCTCAGGTGAGAGAAAGAACCGAAAACACCACTGAAGAACTATTTAAAATCAAGTGCTTGCTCTCCAAAATCACAGACTTTTAAAGGTTCTTTGAAAACAGGGTAAGGGAGGCTAATGGACATCTAAACATAGTTTTAATTAGATATAGTTTAGCTAAAAGGTGTGACATAAATATTACTACAGTTTACCCTCAATTGGGTTGACTATAACTTTTCAGAGTTGTATCATGTTGCCATTTTACTCATATCACAAGCACTTAAAAATTGTTGCACTTTCTAAGGACAGTGGGCTACACACTTGGGCTATTAACCTCAAGGTTAGCAGTTCGAACTCACTAGCCCCTATAAAGGAGAAATTTCAGAGTATCTGTTCCAAAAAAGATCTACAGTTTTGAAAACCCGATAGAGGATCTCTATGAGTTGAACATGACTCTGAGGCGGTGAGTTTAGTTTGGGTTTTATAGAAAATTAGACTGCTGTGGGTGTGTTTGTTGATGTTAGGTAAAATAACGGAGAGTGGGGGGGATGTGTGACCTTTGGGCAGTAGGTCTTGCATTGCTGTAGACATGCATTATCCTTCCCTTTTGTATATCTGGAGGAGGTCGGAGGTGACACACCATTTCTTCACCAATCATGGTGGTTTACAATCATTTTAATATGTTGCATATGGTAATATGCAGTACATACAATATTGCAGCCTATAATTTGCAGCTGCTATCATCCTCAGATGTAAAGTTGACAACTCCCAAATGCAAAGATGTATGAAGATACTGATAGTAGAAGACATTAATAATGACAATTGAATACCAAAACAAAGCATCAGGACCAAGATGGAGTAGTTGCGATGAAACTCCATCCTAAATTGGGGACTAACTGTATTCAATTTCTTTCTCTTTTTTCTATAATACCAGTCAGTTTTCCATCTGCTCTTTAACATGTTAAGATCTTGTTGTCATCTTAATAATTTATAACAAGTTATCTTTTTATTTAATATTATTCTAATAATGTCTTCTTAATTTTTAGTGTAATGTTTCTTGCCATTTATAAATATGTGCAAGTTATATAGATTATTTTTTCTATCTGCTATTAAGACTTTTAAGTTTGGAATCTTATTTAGAAAGTCTTATACAATTAATAGAATAAACTATATTAAAACTTGTGTATGTTTATTTGAGTTTTGAGATATTCTTTGAATTAACTCTATAATATGTTCTATAATCAACTTGAGGGTGTGTCCTTTTGAAAGATTTCTCTAATCTATACACTCAGCACAGAAGTTTCTATGTAGTCTCTTCTTGCATCCATACACCATTCTTGATTTAAGCACTGTATAAGTGCTCATCTTTAATTGTATTGTAATATCAAAATCGTGACTCAAGAATAACCAGGCAGCACTCTTGGAAAATTGAAAGAGGAAAAATTAATTAACTGACCGCCCAGAGGAATCAGGTGACCTCTCGGTCAGTTGTGAGGATCTAGGTTTTCTTTACATTAAGTTGCAATCCATATTGAAGGCAGCAAATGCTTCAAGTCCTCCTCACTTTCAGCAAGCAGGATTGGATCTTCTATATATCTCCGGTTGTTATAAGCCTTCCTCCAATCCTGATGATATATTCTTCTTGATATAATTCAGCTTCTCTGATGTTTTGATCAACATAGAGACTGAGCAATATGGTGAAAGTATACGACACTAATCACACCCTTCTCTATTTTAGCTCATGCACTATTCCTATTCTCTGTTCACTCAACTGCCTTACATGTACATGTTACAAACGAGCACAATTTAATGTTCTAGAATTCCCATTCTTTTCAAGGCTATTGATAGCGTGCTATGGTCTACAAACTGCAATGCCTCTGCAAACTCAGTGAAACATGAGTAACCATCTTTCTAGCATTCTCTGTTTTCACCCAAAATTCGTCTTATGACAGAACTGATAGCCTTTTTTCACATCTTGCATGAATCTAACCTGAATTTTTGGCAGCTGCTTGTCAGCGTAGTGCTGCAACCATTGATGAATGATTTTCAGCAAAATTTTACTTGAATGCAATATTAATAATATTGTTTTTAAAAGTGTGCCTCTTACTGGATCACCTTTCTTTGGAATGGGTACAAATATGAATCTCTTTCAGTCAGTTGGCCAAGTAGCTGTCTTTTGAATTTCTTGGCATATAACATTGAGTGCTTTCAGTGCTTCATCAGCTTGTTGAAACATTACAACTGGTATTCCCTCAATTCCTGGAGCCATGTTTTTGGCTAATGCTTTCAATATAGCTTCAACATCTTCCTTGAGCACCATTGATTTTGGCTCACTGGTTCTACCTCTTGAAATGGTACAGTGACTTTGTGTGTTCTGTCCCTCTTCTTTGGATACGTCCTATATCATTTCCCCCCATAGAATCTTTTAATATTGCAACTCAAAGCTTGACTTATTTCTTGAGTTCATCTGACTGAAGACATTCTGACAATAATCTTCCCTTTTGGTTTTCAAAATCTGTGTTTTTTTATATTTCATTATAATATTTGGCTTTGGCTTTTTGAAATGCCCTTTGAAATGTTCTGTTCAACAATTTTACTTCATCATTTCCTCTACTTGACTATCTGCTCTATCATCAAAAGCAAATTTCAGATTCTCTTCTGATGTCCACGATGATCTTTTCTTATTTTCCTGTCTTTTTAATGATCTTTTGCTTTTTTCATGAATGATGGTCTTGATGACCCTTTCACAGCTCATCAGGTCGTCCGTCATTAAAGTTCAATGCAGCAAATCTGGACTTAAGATGCCCTTTAAACTCAGGTGGGATATTGTGGGAACAGGTCTAGCACAATGGGAAGTGAGGGCAATGGAGTCAAATTCAGTGGTGCACACAGACTCCAGAAACATGACTTAATGGCACAAATGTAATGTTATTATAGCTTTTGCAAGGCTTGTATAAGTTTCATTGACCAATTAGATCATACTTCTTGATTTCCAAACACATCCTTATATGGTCATATGTTTGCAGCATGAAAAACAATTGGCCCACACTGTGGACTATGTAAATGAGGTGTTACTGTAAATTAGGTACAGCTGGCTGAGCCAGCCATCCAATTGTCTTACAAGACTATTTCATCCAATTGAATAAAAGAAGTTTACCATCCAATCATTATAGGATCTTAGCTGTTACTGTGGGAAAGCTAGAAGTATTCTGATAGGCTGTGTCTCAGAGGTTTAAAATGGAAGGATATCAGGTGAACTGGTCTGGGGTCTTATTGCCTCAAGATTGGAGTTATTTTTGGGAATCATAGAAATGCAGGATACCCAGCAGCTTCTGCCTGACTCAAGACCAGAAAATTCCAGGAGAGTTGGAACCGTGAGTGCCAGCAGCATCGTGCACCATTTATAACTTTTCTCCCATATCCACAGGTTCTACCAAGAATGCCCCCACAGGATGTATTCAAGGCAGCATTTTTGGCTCTAATATATTTGTTTTAATGTTCTTCAACTTCAATCTGATATGAGCAAATGATGCTCTGTCCTACAGTCCACACCTGTCCTCATTTTAGTTACTTATATTGAACTTCTCTATTGTCTTTCCCCACAAATGTAGCCAATCTGATTTCTGGATCTTCCATTTAGGGAAGTCCATTTGTAAAATTATCTTTTGTGTTATTGAAGGGAAAAACAAGGTAATTGTGATGAAGAAGTTGTTGGTCTTATCAAATTCTATCATGTGATCTCAATTTCTATTTCAATTATCCAGTTCATATATCCCAAGCACTATTCCTTCCTCTTTGCATTCCAGTCATTCATAATTACTAATGCAACTTGATTGTATGTTTCGTCTACTCACGATTAAACAAGTTGACAAGATACTTCAATTTCTTCATCACTAGTTTTCATGGTTGGTGCATAAATTTGCACAATAGCTGTATTGACTGGATTTCCTTGTATGCAGATAGACATTATCCTACTAAAAACAGCATTGTGTTTTAAGACAGTTCTTAAAATTTCCTTTTTGATGATCAATGTCACACCATTCCTCTTGATAATTACACAATGTTGGCACTTCTATAATAACTTGGCAGTTATGTGCTGACCTGACTTTCATTTTGTGATCTTCTGTGATCATCCTTCATATTCTCATGACTCAATTTTCACATTAACAATCTGCTCTTGGAAACTTAACAATGCTTGAGGGTATATTTGCTTTATATGAGGCCTTGGGGAAGCTTAATCAAGGAAGAGTTACTTTTAATCCTCAAAATTCTGTGAAATGGATACAATTTATCATCACTATCATCATGATGAGAAAAATGCTGTTTAAAAGGATTAAATGATTTGCTCAAAACACACAAAGATCAATATTCAAATGGGAAAATTTGAATCATAACCTGAGCACTTCAGTTCTATAACTATTTTCTATTTAGAGAGACATCACAATGCCTACACTCAGGATTTTTTTTAATATCCCCATCAAAGAACTAACATGAAGGATAAGGAACATAGCATTTATCTTTGCATTTCTTTGTGTGTAGCTTAGGAAGTAGAAGGTAGAAAATGATGGGAAATGTTTAATAAAATATATTTTCTGTTGTGATGATTGTGATAAACATTCAACTAATTATAGTACTTCAGCAATTATTATAGACGATTACAAATGAAATAGAAACCATAGCGCTTTCCTCAGAGAAATTAAAACCTACATAGAAACAAACTGTATAAAGTAACAAGACTGGAAAATCTTTGTAAAATTATCTATTTAGACCCCAAGAGATTCTACTGATAAAGAAAGAAATCAAGTTTATTCACAAATGGCTGAACAAATAAATGGCTTTTCTATTCATGCCTTTTTTAAGTACCAAATTGAATTTCTATTAAGAAGCTTAGTGTGAACCATAGATTTGGAAACAGGGTATGACAGAGAGGAAAGGCTGGATTAAGGACAAATTTTGTGAGCCAGTATGCTAACATAGAAAACACCAGTTATTTACAATGCAGTTCTCCTACTGAGGGCTAGTCTTGATCTTAAGTGATAGCTGTATGAAAAATGAGGTATCTGCAATAGACCTTGAACTATGTTATAGCTGCATTTCAATGGGAGTATGCCATCGCATATGTGGGACCTTCAAAAAGTTCATGGAAAATGTGATTAAAAGATAAATTTTTTTTACAAACTGTCTGAAACCCCGTTATATGCTAATATTTCACTCTCGGGAGAACATGATAACACTGCACTCAAAGCTTGACTTGGCAGAGAACTCTCCCATACCATTTCCCAAATCAATTTCTTTCTACTCATTCTTATGTCAAAAGTAGATACAACACTTATTCATGTAGAAAGGAAAGTAACGGGAGGGTTTTTTCCAGGTCTCACGTTCTCCATAGTAAGAAAGTTAATTAAGGAATTAAAATTATGTATCTATCTCTGTTTGTATAGATGAAAAGAAAAATCTCCCTTCCTTCATGCTGTTTTTTAAATGGTGCAGATACATTAATGAGCACAATAACCCAGCAAAACCAAATAAAATAACAAGGAAAGTCAAGGAGAACAAAATAGTAGCAATAACAACAAACCAACAACAATAACAAAAAGAAAGTCACTGAGAAAAATAGAAAGGCCTATAAATAATTCAAGGTCTGCTTGTTGGCCTTTATGATGAATAATTTAGAGATGAAAAGAATGGGACCAATGATTCTGGGGCATTCGGGAGAAGAGGTGTTAGGAGAAAAAGGGGGGGGGGGAGATCCAATACAGGAACAAGAGAACAATAATTAAATTAAAATCAAAGAAGAGAAAAGTGTAGGATGCCTAGTAGGACTTAATCAAGGGCAATGTAGCTGTAAGGAATTACTAAACCCAAATGAAGTTTGAACATGATAGTGGGACAAGAGAAAAGTAAAAGGAAATAAAGAAAAGAACTAGGAGGCAAAGGACATTTATAAAGGTCTAAATATCAGCATATACATAAGTAAATATATGTATGTATATATATATACATAAGTATGTGTGTATGTATAACTAGAAGGGAATTGATCTATGTACTTATATCTAAATGTTAAGATTTAAGATTCCAGATGAACACTGGGCCTCAATGCAAGAACACTCTGTTCTAATAATCTAGCTTTCTGTGATGCTCACCTATCCTACATGATCTCTGAAGACAAAATGGATGCATAAGTAAATGTGGTGAAGAAAGCTGATAGTGCTCAGCTAAAGAAAGATATAGCATCTAGGGTCTTAAGATAATGCTTGAAGATAAAAAAGTGGCCATCTGGTTGAGAAGCAACAAAGTCCACATGGAAGAAGCACATCAGCCTGTGTGATCATGAGGTGTTGATGGAATCAGGTACCAGGCATCTAAGATTCAAAACAAAATCATACACAAGGTGAATGGAGGGTAAGGGAGGCATGGAGTGGAGACCAATGTCCATGTGTAGACAATTGGACATTCTCCTAGAGAGGGGTCACAGGGAAGAAATGAACCAGTTAGGGTGCAGTTTATCACCAATCAACCACACAACTTTCCCCTAGTTCTTTGGTGCTTTCTCCCCCCATTAGCCTCCTCCCCCACTATCATGACCCCACTTCTACTTTACAAAGCAGATTAAACCAGAACATGCACACTGTTACAGACAAGAGCCAGTAAAATAGGGAATTCAGGGTAGATAAACTCCCCAGCCAGTAAAATAGGGAATTCAGGATAGATAAACACCCCAGAGCCTACAATGAAAGTAGAGATACCAGGAGAACTAGGGGAGAAAGGGGAAAGAAAGGAGAAATCGAACATAAGAATCAAGCTATAACCCCTTCTCACAGGAACCTGGAAAAATGTGGGGATTGGGCATGCTGACCCCTGCACAATTAAAAAAAAACCAAAATATATTTTTAATAAATAATTTTATTGGGGGATCATACAACTCCCATCATGATCAATACATTTGTCAATTGTATGCAGACCACATTTTCACACTTATTGGCATCATCACTCTCAAAACATCCTCCCTCCACTGAGGCTCCCATCAAAATATAATTGTTGACTTCACCAAAACTTAACTACTAGTAGTCCACTATTGAGTGAAAGCTTTAACAATAATATAAATTGTCCATTAACATATATTTAACATGTTTTGTGTGCTTCATTCATCTCATATGCATGTGAAAACTGGGCAATGAGTAAAGAAAAACAGAAGAATAATTAAAGTGTTTGAATTATGTTGTGGTCAAAATATATGTAAAAAAATATGAGCTGCCAGAAGAGTGGACAAATAATTCCATCTTACAAGTAGTATAACCAGACTGCTTCTTAGAAACAAATATGGTGAGATTTTGCCTGACGTACTTTGAATATGTGATCAAGAGGGACCAGTCCCTGGAGAAGAACATCAAGCTTGGTAAAACTGGAGGGACAGTAAAAATGAGGAAGGCTATCAGAGAGATTGATGGACACAATGGCTGAAAGAATAGCCAAACAATTGTGAGGACAGTGCTAGATAGAAATGAACAACATAACAGCAATGAAGATATTATGTCCTGCACCAATGTAAAAGCTTCATTTTCTTTTCCTTAAAAATTTTCCGCCCCCCCCCCCAAGAATTTTATTGGTATATAATTCACATATCATACAATTCAATAGTTCAATCACACCAAGAAGAGTTGTACAAATATCACCACAATCAGTTTTAGGACATTTTCTTCATTCTTGTATCCCTTATTAACCTCCCTACTCCCCTAGCCTCCTCTGCCATACTTCCAAAGAACCGTTCACCCAGTGAGTGTGTCTACAGAGACACTATACAGAAAAAAAAACATTAAAAAACAAAGAGGGGGATACTGATCACAATGAACGGCACATAGCCTCCATCCAACTGGAAGAGCAACAGAAACCAGAGGAGAAGGAAGACAGCAGTCATTGTGAGATTTAAAAATAATGAACAAATACAAGCAATCATGGGTCCCAAGGGCCAGAGTGGGGCGTAGGGAAGGGAAGAAAAGAAGAGGAGCCGATCCCAAGGACTCAATGGAGTAAATGTCTAGAAAAGAATGATGGAATAGATGTACGAATATGTTGGATACAACTGATGTTTGAGTTGTAACAAGAGTTGTAAGAACCCTGAATGAAATGATCATTTAAAGGAAAAAATTAAAATGCAAGAGCAGAGTAAAAAACAAACAAAACCAACAAAATAAAACATAAAAACATCAACTGAGAAGGAAGCAGGAAATATTAAAAACTAGAATAAATTTACAAGAATCGTGAGTAAGATCAAATGATAGGGTGCTACATTTCAACCTTACTGCATTTTAAATATAAGATCAAACGATATTTCACAAGAAAGTGGGGGGTTTTCACACCTGACAGCATAGCTGCAGCAACAGATTCACAGATTTTTCTTTTCTTTACGTTGGTTCCTCCTTCGGTTAGATTCCTCAATCTATAAAACACATTCGGCAATTCAACTTTTTCCAGTAATGTCATCATGGCTCCTCTCTGCTTCATGGGAGAACTTCCAGCATCATTAGTGGCACTTCCTTTGAGGCCAAAGGTGTTATTCAAAGTGTACAATATTGCACTAAACAAGATGAAAAACACAGGACAGCTTCATGAGATATTTCTTACTGCAATATGCAATCTACTGGAGGAATGAGCTACTTCTGCAGTGATGATGAGTGTTATGGAGTGTTTCTTTGTTTTGTTTTATTTTTGTAATCATTTTATTGGGAGCTCTTAGAGCTCTTATAACACCCCAGTTTGTTTGCTTTCTTATTCTGTATATAATTGGACCCCAGTAGTACAAGCTCGTGCTATTCAAGGATCAGTTGTTAAATACATATAAAAGTATCCATTAAATTATATATGTCTCTGAATGACAAAAAATCTAAGTTGTGAAATGTTTGACTAATAAGCCAAAGGCTACTAATTCAAGGCCACTCAATGAGCAAAGGCTTGGTGATCACCTTTGGAAAGGTCATGGACATGAAACCCCTACTGACCATCATACAGCTCTTCATTGCCTTCATTTATTCATGCAGGAGAATCAATTCAACAGCAACTTATTTTTTTATCATTTTATTAGGGGCTCATGCATTCTTTTTCACAATACATAAATAAATATATTGTGTCAAGCACCCTCACATGTCTACTTCTATTATTGTTCTCCAATCGTCCGCCTTTTCCCTTAAGCCCTGAGTATCAGCTTTTCCATCCCTTCCCCTCTTCCTCTGCTCTCTCCCACCAACCCTCAATACTTTATACATTGCTATTGTTCTGTTGTATCTTACACTGCCCGATCTGCCCCCCAACCCACTCCTTTGATGCCTGTCCTTCAAATAGGAGCTTGTGTGTATATCCTTGCCATTGGTTCCATCTCTCTACCTCACCTTTTCTCTACCCTTCCAGTAGCTCCAATCTAACGATTGGTCCGAAGGGGCTCATCCATCTTGGTTTCCCCATATCTCCAACTCTCCTCTCTACTAGTGTACCTTCTCCAGTCCATCTGGATTTGTAAAGGTAGAGTTGGGACCATGATGGTTGGGGAGGGTGGGGGTGGGGAGTAAGGCTTCAGG
Organism: Nesogale talazaci; assembly: GCA_004026705.1. Classification (NCBI taxonomy): domain Eukaryota; kingdom Metazoa; phylum Chordata; class Mammalia; order Afrosoricida; family Tenrecidae; genus Nesogale; species Nesogale talazaci. The sequence goes on from PVJH01026900.1 coordinate 14,180, forward strand.
AACTAGAGGAAACTTGTATGCATCATCACTGCCCGGCTGCACCTTGACTGGTCTGTCTCCTCCCCATGACTCCCCTGTAAAGGGGTGACCAATTACCCACCAGTGGGCCTTAGGTCCCAACCCAGCTCTCCCCCTCCTTCATAAGGATGTGATTGTTGTTATTTGGTGCTCGATATCTGTTCCCTTCAGCCTCTCTTGATCACGCATGTGGGTGTGCTTCTTTCATGTGGGCTTTGCTGGTTCTGCACTAAATGGTGACTCGATTATCTTCAAGTCTTTGAGACTCCAGGCATTCAACCATTTGGTAGCTGGGCACCATCGTTTCTTCTACTCTGTTTGCCTCTGTATCCATTTGTCTTCAGCGATATCAGGAGTCAATTGGTCCATTGATTTTGATTTTTATTCTTTAATACCTGATTGTTTCAGCACCTCATTATCGCACAAGCAAGTGATCTTCTTTTATGGTGGGTTTTGTTGCTTCTGAGCTAGATGACCGCTTGTTTATGCTCAAGTCTTTAAGACCCCAGATGCTATATCTTTTGATAGCTGGGCCCATCTGCTTTCTTCACCACTCTTGCTCATGTTCCCACATGTCCTCAGTGGGTACCTTGGAGATGTGTGCACACAGTGATATATGTTTGTTTTTTTGTTTTCCCCTATTTGATGTCTATTGCCTAGACCTTTTACCACTTTCACCATGTGACCATGCTGGCTGTTGTGCTTCTTCCATGTTTCTGTGGTCTCTTCTCAGATAAATGGTCTATTGTTTAATCTTCAGGCTTTCAAGACCCCAGCTATATCCTTTGATGGCTGGGCACCATCAGCTTTCTTCACCACATTTGCTTGTACACCCATTTTACTTCAGTGATCGTGTTGGGCCAGTGAGCCTTGAGGAATGCCAGAGTCATAGAACAAAGTGTTCTTGCATTGAAGGAGCACCAGGGTGAGGGCCTAAGGTCCATTTGCTACCATAATATTTGGCCTATAGATATGTTCTTAAATTATAAACAATTTATAATTGTTGTATCTATGTATGGCCATACCTATGTTTAGACCTTTGTAAGTGCCCTTTGTCTTTTAGCTCTTTCCTCTATTTCCTTCCATCTCCCTTCTGTCCCACCATCATATTCCACCTTCATTATTTTTTTAATTTATTAAACGTATATTTATTTATCTTCTTATCTCTTCAGCAATATGTTGGTGAGTTCATTTCCCTGTTTTCTCTCTCTCTCTCCACCTATTTCTTTGAACTATCTTCTAGACCACCCAATGCTCATTGTCTCTGAGGGAGGATGTGATTAGAGGTAGCAAAGAAAAATGCTTTTCTGCCTTTGATTTCTAAAGATCTTAGCTCTTAGAGAAACAGATGACTGCATTTATCTAGAATGAGGACGCAGTAAGGGGTAATGTTGAGGACTCCTGAGAGCTGAGCCTGAGTCATAGTCACAGCTCCCTTGATTTGCGTAAGCAGAAGGCTGGGACTCCCCACTGGGATGGTGCTAGATATACTTCCCTCCAACTCAGGGAGCCTCCTCCTCAGAGACAGGCAGTATTTCATTTGAGGTTCACAAGTGACCTGTGTCAAAGCCCCAACTCTTGGCAACCCTGTCAGACAAAGTAGAACTGCTCCTCATGGTCCCTGGAGCTGTACATTTTTAGAGCATTTCGTAGTGTCCAACTGCTGACCTTGTGATTAGCAGCCTCACGGTTATCTCCAGAGTCCCTAGTGGCATGCCGCAAATGCTCTAGTTTAGTGGTTCTCAACCTTCCTAATGCAGTGACCCTTTAATACAGTTCCTCATGTTGTGATGACGGCCAACCATAAAGTCATTTTCATTGCTACTTCATGAAGTAAACATGTGATATCTGTAGGCAACTGGACATCCCCTCGCAGGGAGGAGACAAGCCAGTCAGGGTGCAGTGTAGCAATGATGAAACATAAAACTTTCCTCCAGTTCTTTAATGTTTCCTCCCCCCACAATCATGTTCCCAATTCTACCTTACAAATCTGGCTAGATCAGAGGATATATACTGTTACAGATAAGAACTAGAAACACATGGAATCCAAGAAAGAAAGACCCCCTCAGGACCAATAATGAAAATAGCCATACCAAGAGAATTAGAGGAAAGTATGGGGAGAAAGGGGGAACCAATCACAAGGAGCACCATATGTGGCATTCATGTAATCATGTCAATTTCATGATTGGGAGTCTAGGGGTGGAGTCTAGCTTGTCAATCTGGAGATAGCCAATGAGTAGCCAATGAGGCCTCTGTGTGGGCATGGCTTTCTCCTGAGAATTCGGGGAAGGCACGTGGTATTTCCCAATTGGAGATGGGAGACTGGAGTCCAAAATGATGGACTACTGACAAGACAAGATGAGAGCATGCTGATTGATCTTGAATCCTGAAGAATGGAGGAGCCAGAGATGAGGTCACATGGGCTTGCGCCGATGGAACCAAACCTCTGGGTGCAGAGAAGCCACGTGAAGACCTCTGCCAGTGCTGAGATGCTTCTACTGCCGCCGGACACACAAAACTCTGCACCCACTGGTCTGTGGTTGCCCTGATGCCATTGTACGTGCTTCGTAAGTTGGAAGGAGATTTTATAGACTGATATCAGATATATGGATTAATATCGGACTTGTGACCTTGGACTGGACTGGGTTGGGATGCTTTCTCAATGTTTCATTCCTCTTGTATATAAACCTTTCCCTTATACCCATCTGCATGCCTATGAATTTGTTTCTCTAGTCTATCTGGACTAACACACCATATAACTCTCTCCCTGGGACACAGACAATAGAAAAGTGGGTAAAAAAAGACATCGGACCACTGTAAGACAATAATGACAATTTATACATTATCAGAGGGGTGGTAGGAAGGAGGAGAAAACGAGGAGCTGATAACAGGGGCTCAATTAGGAAAAAAAAGTTTTGAAAATGATGATGGCAACAAATGTACAAATGTGCTTGACACATTGGATGGATTGTGATAAGAGCTGTATGAGTCACCAATGACTTTAAAAAAATACACTCCATTTAAAGTCTCCCACTGACATCAAGGAATTATGTCTTACTGTACCCTTAGAAAGTGTTTTTCTGAATTTTCTTTTAGAGTTAAAAAGTGGTGCAAGAACTAAGTAATCAATTTATTTAGTAATGTGTGTTGCAATGGTAATTCACGCCCCCTTTTTTGGGGGGTGTTCTTATGAGATCCCTAGCATGAGGCAGGGAGTTATGAGATCCCTAGCATGAGGCAGGAATGACAATATAATTTTTAAATTTCTTAAAACCCTATAATTTAAAAATCAGGTCATATTTGATCCTTTTAAAATAAACCAAAATATTTTAAAATCAATTGCTTCAGTAATCCATGTCATTATTGAAAAATCCCTAAGGGCAACGTGAAAGAAAAATGTCCATTATGCTACAACTCCTAGCATTATGTTATATAAAACTTCAAGGCAGATTATGAAATAAAACCAGTCTGATTTCAAGATGCTGTCTTTCTGAAGGCAAGACTCTTTCTCTTCTACTCACAGGGCCTAGACTGACTGATCATCACAAAATGGGAGCCACCTTTCACACCAAAAGGTACCAAAGATTTCTGCGGGTGTGAGTTGGTGATTTTTTTTTTTGTGGCATCACTGCCCTGGTGGGTGTAGGAAGCCCAGCCTTGCTCCTGGAGAGCTGCTGCTGGATTTGAACTGTCAACCCTGTGGGCCGCAGTCCCGCACACAACCACTAGGCCACCGGGGCTCAGTCCAAGTTGGTGATTATTGTATTCGGTTTCCTTTTTAAAAACAAACAAAAAATAAAAAGCAAACACATCAACTCAGTTTTCTAATTCATATACAGAGATGTTCTAGAAAACCATTTGCATTGTTTTCATTTGTCTTTTGTTGTAACCCACCTCAAACTCACATTTTGAACAAAAGGCACTTATTCTTATTCATAGATCTAAGACTAGATTTGTCTGCAAGTTGCACGTGGAATCCAGGTCTACCCTACATGCCCCTCAAGCTTCTGAGAATTGATAGATTGCCTAGTGTCTTAGATTCCTAATGCTGCCATAATAAACATAGTGAAAGTAGATGGCTTTAAAGAAAATAATTCTCTCCAATAGTTTTGAAGGCTAGAAATCCAAATCAGGATTTCAGACCTGCTATTTCGTCTGCCTGCTGACAGCCAACCTTGGTGCACCTTTGCTCACCAAATTACCTGGTATCATTCTTCTCTGTGTGTGCCTCTCTGTCTCTCCTACACTTTTTATAAGGCAATTCTCATAAGTTATTAGGTTTAGGACTCCCTGGATGATCTCATTAACATAGCTGGAAAAATCTCAGTTCCCACGGAGAGTCATATTCACAGATACAGGAGTTGGGGCTTTCACAATACAATGTTTTCTGGAGAACACAATTCAATCCATAATACTTAAGTTATATTCTCTTCAAAGTAATGGCAGAAATGCAAGCGAGCAAGTCTAACCCTATGAGCACTATTCAAGCTTCTGCTCTGGTGATGCTGTGAGTTAGGTCTTGAAACGATATGGTCTTGGGAAAATGTGGTCTCACAAAACTTATACAGGTTAAGAATTACCTGGGTGGCATTGCACGTAATAGCCAATTGGCTAAACCAAGTCAATGGTTTAACCTAAAATTATAGGAGTGTACACTCCACTTGCCAGAAGACCAGAGAAAGTCACACATCCAAAAACAATATGAATTGAAATCAAAGAGGATTTTTAAGTAATAATTTAATCTATCCAGTTTAATATCATTAGTATACTCTTGAGTATTGTACATGTGATTTGTTAACTCTTGTAATGATTGTATACTATTGAAGCTAATGGTAATTACATTTTGATTTATAACAAATTGCTCTGTAATAATTTTTTCATGGATGGCTCAGTTTCATAAGACAGAGGAAGAAAAACATGATTTTAATGAGGTTATCCTCACCAGGTTGTTCTGTGACTGCTTTTCTATTACAGAGACTAAAGATAAAATAATAATTATAATTCTGTGTTGTAAAAAATGGCATGAAAGTCATATATGACCTATTCTGACTCCCTGTTGTTAAGATGCAGAAGCTAGAAAGGCCTTCACCCTCTATCTTTCTTTACTTATTCTAATACCAGCCATTCCTCTATTTCTTTACCAGATTTATTATATTGCAATGGTCACAAAGAACTTAGAAGCAAAACTCACAATTAGAAGGTTTTATTAGGGAAGTTAACAGGTTTCTACAAGTCAGGTCAGTCAGCAGTAAGAATACAGTTAACAGGAAGGATATAGTCATTGGTCAACAGCAACTCCTCAGCTAAGGTCTCTCTGGTCCTCAACTTCTCCGTCACATGGTCCCTTGACTTCTGCCTCTGTACGTGAGGAGGTTCACCTCTCTCTGTGTCTCACAGTCCCATAGTCTTGGTGCTGCTCTTCTGCCCTATCTTATAGTGTCCTTGCCTTGGCCTCTGGTCTCCACCTGGATAATTTGCTCTGGTCTGTATTCTCTGTTCCAGTCCTTCAGTCAGAGATCTTCAATGTGTTCCACTGGTGACTTCTTCTGATGGTCCTGCGATTTCTTTCTGTGCTTCCCAAATGGCTCTTATACACAGATGAATGACTTTGATGGAAATGTCACTTTTTTTCTTTCGGCAGACCATAACACCAAGAAAACAAAGGGAGGTGGGTTTGACTTGGTTCACATGCTTTCCAAAGGGGGATACTTAGTCTCACTCTAAGTCTGTCCAGTAGCATAGCAGATAATGCCCTCGAAAATGGGATTATATGGACAGGAAAAGACACTAGAATTTGCAATGCATCACATAAAAAGAATTGTGGCCAGAATGGCCATAGAGAATGACTATGATACATTTTCTTTGTAAACCAGAAGATTGAAAGAGTAGAAAAATCATGTTAAATGTAAGTATTCCTTAAAAAGGGTTATATGAGTCTGAAAGCCAAAGGAAAAGAGAAGTGTCAAATACAGGACAACTATAGTCCCAGTAAGGGGTCCCAAGATGGCACAAACGGTTAATGTAGTTGGATTCAAATGGAAAGGTTGGCGGTTTGACTCCGCCCAGAGAAACTTCAGAAGAAACATCTAGTTATTTGCTTCTGAAAAACGAGCCACTAAAAACCTTTTAGAACACAATACTGTTCTGACATCCACAGGCCACCATGAGTGTGAACAGACTCGAAGCCAACTTTTTCCCCTTCTTTCTTTCTTTTGAAAGGATTTGTAAACTGTCCCGGGGTTAGAAATTAGTGACAGAGGAAGAAAACACTTTGATAACTGGAACGTCAAGTGAAAAATTGTGAGGATCTGTCCACTGAGGAACGTCCAGGATTTCATAAAAGCACAATGACAGGAAACACAGTGAGTTTAAAGAGAATGCTCCTGTGAGCATCCACATGTCATCCCACTGACATGTGCTACGGCAGCTTTTAGCTCTGTGAATTTTCATCCCAATCACTCTGAAGAGAGGACTGCTTCTTCTCAAGCAAGATACCTCCTACCCAGAAGTATGACATTTATAAATTATTGCTTCTTTCCCTTCCGCCATCCCGCTTTTTCATTCCTCTTTTTGAATAAGCCTTTCTATACAAAGATTCATAAATTTGGAAGCAATATGAAACCCATTTAGGACATAGCCTTACTATTCAGTTTGTCTGCACCTATGACAACACAGACCAGAGAGAGAGAGAGAGAGAGAGAGAGAGAGAGAGAAAGTAAACACATACATGGTAAATATGTTAAGAAAGTATTTCTCTGAGGGTTCCAGATTATACCTGCACTGGCTTATTCCAAATAAAACATGTTTGATCAGTGGGGGTACAGACAAGTTATCTCCATAATTTACATGTCTTGGGGGAGGGGAGACATTTCATTAAAGCAGGGGCTTCGGAGAAGACCCACTGGGCTGGTAATTCAAGGCAGAGTGGTTAGTTCAGATTTTGATGATGGGTTTTGGAGACTTCAAAGGGTTGTTTTCTTGAAGGGCAAAGGACAGTCACCATGGCTTATGAGAAGTTGTGTTTAAGAACATTGAAAATAGCATCATGAGAAAAAGGCTGGAAAGTTGTATCAGGTAATTCTTTTCCATCACCACAAGGTGCCTGTCTGTTCTTTGAGAATGGCAAGCATTGTCAGATGACGTTTTTTTAACTTTCTTTTGTTTTAAAAATAAAGATCATTTTATTGGTAGTTCTTACCAATTCACACATCCTTCATATCAAGCATATTTGTGCATCTTGCCATTATCCTTTTCTAAATGTTTACTTTCTGTTTGAATGCATGGTATCAGCTCTTCTTTTTTTCCTCCCTCCCACCCTCATAACCCCTTGATAAATTACTATTATTTTCATATCTTACACCAACTGCTGTCTCCCTCCCCCCACGTTTCTGCTATTCTGCCTCCCGGGGGCGGGGGGGGCAGGGTGTTATGGGTTTAAGCGTGTCTATCACTGTGATTGTCCAATCATGGTCACAGAGTGACAGTGATTGGCGCATAACACCCCTCCCCAACTGGCCATTCCCTTTCAGACTTCTCTTTGTTCCCTTGATGCAAAGAATGACTGGTGCAGTGAAATATCTAATACAATCCTTCGTCACCCTCCATGGTCTGATGTTGTTAAATCCTAGTTTCTAGGCTGTGGTTCCATTTGGGAATATGTTGTCTGTTATGTTAATGAAGAGAGATGAGGCTGGGGTAATTCTGACTAGAGCGTGTGATTCACATCATGACCCTTAGCCCAGTCACCAACCTACACAACCTTGCACAGCCATGGTCAAGTAAGGAGAGTCCTCATTTTCTGGGTTCTGCATTTGGCACGTATTCATTCATCTGAGCCCCAGTTCTTGGGACTTGAGCCAGCAATCTGTCTCCTGACTTGCTCGGCTAGCTTCTGTCTCCCTCTCCAGCAGGCAGCCTTTCCCAGGAGCTGCTGCTTTAGCTTCATCATCCCTTTCTTCCATGTGAGTTTGAAAAGGCCTGCAACCACAAACTTCACCTTTGAATTTGGGACTTGGGAGCCCCCAGAACTGTGAGCCCCTCTTTAAAGACTAATGAGTTCTGTGAGATATTGCAGTGCAATGTGGAACACAGAGACTGGCAGGAGAGTGCTGTAGGGGGGAGGAGGAGTGCATGCTAGTGTAAAAAGAGTGGTAAAACAGTTTGGAAAAGTTGAACATTTGGAACATTTTTAACTTCTACCTCATAAGACTCAGTCTGGTACTGATCCTTCTTAAAGAAATAATTTATGTCATGACTAGGGCTTAAAACATATACTTTTAATATTGTTACTGTCAACATTTCAGGAAGCTTATGTGCATGAGGAAATTAATCTGTATTTATGAGATGTACAGGAGGCCTTCAAAATGTTCATGGAAGCATCTCAATATCTTGAAACCCAAGTTTTCCCAGACTTTTAGAAGTCAACTATCCACCCCCTACTAAGTATGGATTTCAAATTGTTATTGTTATTGCGATCATACTGGGTCCTGAAGGAACCCGGCATAGTTCTAAACTGAGCTATAGCCTATAAAAGCAGATTTGCTATGACAGGTAAAAACTTCCCTAGAACTGCACATTTTTAATATAGGGTGACCACAGGAGCAAATGCTGAAAGGAGCTCTGGCTGCCTGGCTGCTCTCCGAAAGGTCAGCAGTTAAACCCACCAGGAGCTCCAAGGAGAAAGATGAGATAGTCTGTGTTGGTAGAGACTTCCTGCCTCAACTTGCAATAAATCTGAATCCACTTGCCAGTAGTACATTTAGTACTACTTCTATATAACAGGACCCTAGTGGTACATTAGTTAACTACTTGGCTACTAACTCAAAAGTGGGCAGTTTGAGTCCATCAGCTGCTTTGATGGAGAAAGGTGTAATAGTCTACTTTTGCAAATACTTACTGCCATGGAAGTTCTATAGCTCCAACAGGGCACTATGAGTTGGAATACATTCAGCAGCGTGTGTTTATGTGGTGGGGGGAGTGTGCGCATGTGTGTGTGTAAGTTACCCCTGCCAAATTTTGCTATGTAGACATTAAGATAGTTGTTTCATATCGTTTCTCTTTCAAAGCATTTCAGCAGCTAAGAAATTCTGAGGTATATGCACAATATATAATTTCCTTTACCATTTGATTCTAGAGTATCCCTCTAGTCTCATCTATCACTATATCCCAATTCCTCTTATGCTTCTGCAAAAAATAATTTCCTTTTGAAAGATTCATTCTAGTCCTTGTGAAGTGGAGATTTACACTGCCCCAAGTGTCCAACTTTTCCAAAATGCTATACCACTCCGTTATGCTTGACGTCAGCCAGCACCTGTTCCCTTAGTATACCCCTCGTGTCCTTGCAATCTGCTGCAGTGTCTCACAGAACTCACAAACCATTAAAGAAGCAGTTCACATAGTCGCAGGGCTGGCAAGTTTCAAATACAAAGTTCAGACATCCGTCTGGAAGATCCTCCTTCACAAGGAGGCTTTAGACGCTGGTGGTGAATCGGGTGATAAGCTAGAGCTCAGGTCCCAAGACATGGTAGAGACATGTCAGATCGAGAGCAAGAAAATGAGATGTCTGAAAGTAAAAGCAGGTCTTGTTTTCTCAGTCAAGACAAAACACATGCTGGGATGCAGGTCAAGTTGGCTACCTGAGTTTTGGACCAGCGGTCATTTTGAGTCATTACTGGCATTGGATTGGTGATCCTCATAGGTGACTCAGAGCTAGTCTTTTTTGCCTAGTCAGAGGGGAGGGAGAAGTCATAGAGAATGGAATGGATGGGGTAAGTTTTTGCTCCTGCAGACCATACCTCCTAAGGACATATTTATTTGCAAGGAAATGAAACGTGGCTACTGAGTCACATGTTCTTGTAGGATGGGGACTAAAAATATAGACTACCTGTGATAGGTAGGTTTGTTATGCAAACATGGCCACGGAAGATTGGTGGGTCTGTTGGGATGGCACAGCCAATGGACACATGGGATGAATTGAAGGGCAGAGATAGGAAAGGCTCAGCGAGTCCCACTCTTTTTCTTGCTTTTGGATCATCATACCAGGTAGCTGCTTTGTTCTTCCTGTGCCTTGACCTCCAAGCAACACTACCCCTGGGATACCTAATCCTGGACCATGAGCTGTGAGTTGAGGTTCCTTCAAACCCTTCGCCACACCCCTGGGATATACATCTCTTGAGCTGGAGATTGTCGGACTCGGTCATCTGGCTGACTGTTGGTGACCTGCTCTGCTGTTTGCTGTCTGTGACCAGATAGCCTGAATTGTGCTACAGAGGACTACTCAGCGGCCCTCCAGACTTGAAGGACTGCCAGTCTTCTAGCTGTCTCACACAAATGAGTTGCACCGAGCAATTTGTACTGCTTTATAGATTATTTAACTGTTTCTTTCTTATCTTATATACCCTTCTCTCTATATAAATATGTAAAGAGAATTACTAGTGTCCTGGTTTTATTTCTCTAGAGAACCCTCTCTGACATAGCACCTCAATCCTGTACATAGAGGCTAGAATGAGAAGACATCACAAAAGGGAGGACTGTGGCTAGAAGGACCATGTTACATATTCACCAAATCTCAGCTTTTAGATAGTGCAGGGTGTGTGTAGTGTATCATTTCCCAAAGTGAGGGTTACCACCTCATTGAGGGGTGTTCGAATGATACTATATGATGGTTAAAGCAGATACCTGCAATTCATTCTGTATTATTTGTTAGAATATGAAAATTTTTCATTGTCAGGGCACTAAGTTGAGAGTTTTTTTTTCTGAAAAGGGTGCACTAAATCAAACGATTTAGGAAATGTATGATACAAAGGCATGAAATATATGCATAACAACTGATTCTCTGAACAAGAAAGAGGATCTTGTTCTATAATCGGGGGTAGAGGTGGGGAGGAAGCTTTGTAGTGCTTCCAATTTCTATGATGTAGATATGTCCATAGTCACTAGCATCATAAACTTGCTAAAAATGGAATTGGAAAGAAATGAATAGAATTGTCTCTGAAGTGCTGATGGGAGTACCCTGCAGGAAACCACTGATTTCATAACTTCCCAGTTCTATAATGTTCTTCTCTAGTTTCTTCACTCTTACCCGCCCTTCAGGTCAAGACAACAAAGGGTTGAGAATTTGGTTCCCACCTCGGGTAAGGTGTAGACTCAGAATGTAGTGCACTTTAATTCCATGCATTAGTATAGCAAAGATCTCTCTACACAATAGAATTATGGACATGGGCAGAGAGGCTAGATTTTATGCTGTTGACGTTAATTGTCAATGAATCAATTCCGATTCATAGCAAGCCTCTGCACAACAGAACAAAACATTGTCCTGTCCTGCACCATCGCCACAAATGTGTGAGTCTATCATTGCAGTCACAATGTCCATCCTGCGCTTCAAGAGTCTCCCTCTTACGGGCTGTCTTTCTCCAGGAGCTGGACAAATCGATCCTGACAACAGGTCCCAAGTACCTGAGACAAAATTTTAGCATTCTTGTGTCAAAGGAGCTTTCCGGTTGTATTTCTCCCTAGACAGATTTGTTTGTTCTTTTGGCATTCCCTGGCATTTCCAATATTTGTTGCTAGCACCATAATTCAAATTCATCGATTCTTCAGTTTTCTCTATTCATTGTCGAGCTCTCACATGCCTAGGAGGGGATTTCTATTCTCAGGGTCCTATAATGACTGTTTTTTCCTCTTTGTTTTCAACTTTTGCATTCCAGTTGCCATAATTATCAGTTCATCTTGATTACATGTTTGAATATAGACTCAAAACACTTTCTTGGTCATATTGTGAGGCCTCTTTTACCCGATAAGTTCTTTCTGGCACAATCTTTGACCGAGTTCTGGTTCTATTGAGGAAGTTTTTAGTATCTGACAATAGTTTACTCAATACATCAGCTTTTCAGTGGTCACTTCCTCATGTGTGGACCGCCTGTTTCTTCTTCAGAGTCCCCTTTTCTCCACTGGAAGCTCTGCTGACGCTGTTCGCTTTTAGGGACCCTGCTGGTCTCTGAAATACTAGTGCTCTAGCTTCCTACATCACAGCAACACGCAAGGCACTATAAAACAACAAACTGAGAGACAAGTGATAGGGAATTTATTATACATCACACAAGGGATTGCTGCTAGAAAGGCCATTTTAATTGACTATAACTCAGACACTAATTTGATGCATCAATCTGGCTGGGCTATGGCATCCACTTATTTGATCAAACACTAATTCTTGATGTTGCCATGAAAGCAGTTAAATGTGACTAACATTTTTAAAGAGTTGGTATTTTTTTTACACTGATGTTAGTCTGGGTGGGCTAGAGAAACAAATTTGAAGATGTTTATATGTGTATATGAAAGAGCTTTATATAAAAGAGCAATTGTACATTGAGAAAACATCCCCGCGCGGTGCAAATTATATCCATAAATCTGATATTGGCCCATACGTGTGATACCAGTCTATAAATTCCCCTTCAGGATCACACAACACATGCAATGACCCTGAGTGCAGGATTATCACAGGCCAGTGGGTGGAAAGTCTTGTGGATCCATCGGTAGTGGAAGCATCTCAGCACTGGTTCTGCCAGCTCCAGGGATTTGATTCCATCAGCATATAGCTCTATGTGCCTTGCTGTAACCATTAAAATATTCAAATTGGTGAATGAAACAGCTAACAAACTCTATCCTTCCTAATAATCATTTCTATCCATCATTAGATCAAAAACAACAGTCAAAAGAAAACAGTATAAATGCAGTAAAACCAGATTCTCAATTCAATTCTTAAAAGAGTCAAGTTCAATTTTTATCTGTTTTATCTTAATCCTTATCTAAACTATTCCATTGAGACAAAATATGACTCTAACCCTCTGGTTGAATCCAGTCAGGGTCAGGGTTTCTGTCAAGCCATTTTGGAGTAATTGATTCTGTTCACTATTATTTTTCCTGTCCTGAGTTAATGGATGAGACACAGGCCAGAGGGTAGAACGTCTTGTGGATCCATTAACAGTGGAAGCATCTCAGCACTGGTGTGGGTCTCCACATGGTTCCACCAGCTCCAGGGTTCTAGCTCCATCAGCATATAACTCCATGTGACTTGTCTGCAGGAAGACAAGGCAGATAGAACCACATGGAGAATGACACCAGTGCTGCCTTTCAGTTAGCTATTAATCTCCAAATATGAGGTCATCAAGCTTCAACCTGATTGACAGAATAGACTACCCCCAACCCCCCTCAAGTTGTCAAGAGATTATATAACTCACACTCTGCCGCAATGCCAACTAATAGATAACCTAGAGGAGAGACTAGAATTTCCCCATAGGGTTACTGCCACATACTGTCACAGCTTTCTCCTGTGGCCTGGTTAGCCTTTAGATTAATTAACCACTGAAATACCAGGACGCCTTAAAGCAGATTTTTCTCCATTAAGTGATTTTTTCTTCCTTCATCTCATCAGTTGAAACCTTTAAGAACAAAAAGAGGAGGTTACCTGAAGAAGGAAGAGATCTTGCTTTAAGACTGAAACACAAACACATGTTAATGAGCTGTCAGTCTGCTATGCTGTCTTTTGGATTTCTACCTCAGACTGCAACATCCTCTCTGACTTCAATTTCCAGCTTGCCAGCCTGGCCTACGAATCTCATACTTGACAGGCCCCATTGTGACATTAAACAATTCCTTAAAATTTCTCTCTCTGACTCTCTTTGTCTCTCTATCTCTCCCCCCACCTCTCTCTGTCTCTCTCTCTATATATATATACTCTCTCTATATATGTATATATACATATATAATAAAGGTCTTTATATGAAAGTTATGTATTAACATACACACATTTGTATATCCTGTTCTGTTTCTCTGGAGAACTTTTAATGATGCAGGTGCTGTATAGTTCTTAACAAGAAACACTGAGTACTCTTAAGTGTCTCCTGTATTAAGGCAGTGCAGGAAAAATGCTGGTGAACAGGATCAATAACTCAGGCTCCAAACACCATGGCTCAGCCTCTTAGGAAAGGGGCAAATGTATAAGTGTGATACGTACTATTCCTGAAGTCACCACAGAAGAATCCAAACCAGTGGCCCTTGAGCTGACTCCTGCTCATGGTGACCCGATGTGATCTAACAGGAGAGGAATAGATACAGAGCATTGTTGGAATCTATAATTATTACTCTGTGAGAATAATAGTAAAAAAATCCACATGGTGAAGAATAAAATAAAACCACCCAATTTCTACATATTACTCACCAGCAAAAACAACTAATGATCATCCAAGATTGAGAGACACTTAATGAATGGCTATGCTTTTTCATTTTTGTTTTTCTTCTTTGGGGGGACATCACTGCCCTCTGGTGGTCGTGGGAGCTACCCAGTGCTGCTCCTGAGAGCCACCGCTGGATTTGAACCACCAAGCCCATGGGCCACAGTCCTGCACTCAACCACTTATGCCACCGGGGCTCAGCCTAGTGAATGGCTATGGCATAAGGTGTCTTGACACTTCAGGAAGAGGAGAGTAAGTAGCATTGCCCTTCCCCTTTCCCAAATGAAGCCACTAGGATAGACATTTCTGACATATTAGTACCTTTTTCAGTCCACCTGTCAAAAATGATGGCCCCAAAGATAAACCTCTGATACAAAATGGGCAGAAACATATTGTTCTTTTAAGTATTGGATTAGTATGTAGATCCTGGGGAAAACAAGCTCACATTCTCCCTTAAAAACTTTATTAACAACAACCAAAAAATTTATTAACTTAGAATAAGTTTGAGAATACCAGAAGATCATTGACCCTGTACTTTTAAATAAAATCAATGTGTCAGTCAGGATAGACTAGAGAAGCAGATTTCATAGACACTGATGTGTATAAGAAAGAGCTTGATATGCAAGAGTTCTTTGAGAAAACATCCCAGTTCAGTCCAGATCAGGTCCCTAACTCTTACATTAGCACCTACGTCTGATACCAATCTATAAAGTCCTCTTCAGATTCACGACACACATGCAATGATGTTGAATGCAGGAAGGTCACAGACCAGTGGGTGCAAAGTCTTATGAATCTAGTGGTGGTAGAGGCATCTCAGCTCTGGCAGAAGACTGTCTCCACATGGTTCGTCCAGTTCTCAGGACATGGTGTCTATCAGCATAGTGTCATCTGTCTTATCAATAGAGCATCTCTCAGGGAGTGAGAAGAGAGAATGCCTCCCACTTCCAAGAAGGAAATACAGGAATTCCCAGAATCCTCACGGGAAGACCATCCCCCCACAAAGGCCTCATTGA
>PVJH01026901.1:0-29429 GCA_004026705.1 Nesogale talazaci
GCCAAAGCTGTATTCCTCTTCAATTCTCCCACTGTGCTACAACCTATGGACTACATCTGAGGCTGTGCTGACAGTTGATTCTGTCTGGAGTTGCAGAAGTGAATGTGCTTTTAGCAACATTTCTACAGGAATGTTGCGGTTGTTAAGGATCTTCATAATTGAAATTAAGGAGGACAATTATACTTTTCATCTTCTGAGCTGTCTGGGGCTGTCTACTCCCCACCTTTGCTTAGGGCCTGCTTCATGTCATTACAGTCAATGTGGACTCAACACAGATGATGGAGGAAGGTGACAGGCCACTTGGACAATCTTTGCAGTGAGAGTGTCCCTCAGGATGATATAGGCCATTCTTAGGAACACCTGCCTGAAGTGAGCTGAGTCTTAAGGTCTGTGTGAGCCATGTACTTTGTTTTCCATTTCAGAGTTGGCAGTGTAGGAGTGGAGTCTAGCCTGTCAATCTGGAGATGACCAATGAGAACTCTGTGTGGGCATGGCCTTCTCTGAGAATTCTGGGAAATCTCTCAATATTTTCCCCATGGAGGTGAGACTCTGTCCATTGGAAAGGCTCTACTGATGGGAGGTGGGTTGACTCCCTGTGAGACATCTCGGAGGAGAAGCCACATGGGCTTGCCCTGATGGAATCAGACATCTGGGGCTGGAGAAGCCACCTGGAGACTCCTGCCAGTGTGGAGATGCTTGGAAAGCCAGAGAGAGGCCCCTGCCAATGCTGACATGCTTCTACCACCACTGGGTACACAAGACTCTGTATCCACTGGCCTGTGATTGTCCTGGTGTCGTTCCATGTGCTTTCTGAGGACTTATGGATTGGTATCGGACATATGGGCTAACATCGGACTTATGGACTTGGTCCGGACTGGGTTGGGATGGTCTCTCAATATTCCATCCCTCTTGTATATAAACCTTTTTCTTGTATACATATGTGTGTTTATGATTTTGTTTCCCTAGTCTACCCAGACGCACATAAGGTCCATTGTAGCTATTGCACCAGTTACCTTTTTATGGATGAACTTTGGAACCAATCCTGAAGGCTCAAGGTCATGCTTGTCGCCTGTTCTTTTGTCCACATAAATTGGTTTCGGCTTTTTGGCAACTCCCAAGATGACATCCGCTGCATTCGTATTTATGAAGTTTTTGCTGCTCTGTATGCCCATGACAGGATGCTCACTCCGCAGTGGCACTGGAGGTTTCCTGGGTTCATTCCACTCAAATTTCTTTTCTGTCAAGCACACCATTTCATTGGTCACCCCAAAACTCTCAAAAATGGTAGGATTCACTATACCCAGATCTGTTACCATTATGTGAGCTTTATAATGCTTTTCAAACTTTGGGAAGCAGTCAATCATCAGAAGACATAAAGGAAGTGCAGTATAATCGATTAGCTGCTGAAATACAGCCTGGAAGAGCAGTACGAAAAGCTAAGGCAGAGGGATGTGCCCCCTACATCATAGGCTATGAATCCATTTTAATTGTATTATAATTTTGGGGGAAATATTTATTTATAAGGCTTTCAACAGTAAATGCTCAGCTTTCCCATGGAAATAAGCTTAGAGAGAACAGAAGTAGAGGATGTGGTACAAGGGGGAGGGAGGGCAAATAAATGGGTTCCCACCAGAAGGACTTGCTTTGTCAGGGCACAAGCATCTTGACCTCTATGTATCTTGGACTGTTTTATAGAAGGCCAAGATCCAGCCCTCATATGCCTTGTGGTCTTGTCCCAAACAACAAGCCAAACGACACCTAAAGGGATGGTTCCGAACCCAAGCGTTGTTAAGTGGGGAAGGAAGATTCAGGATTTTCCCTTCTGAGTTACTGCCAGCTGGAGAAAGACTCCCAGGCCTACTTTGGGCTTTCCTGTAGAATCCTGCTCTCCCAGATCTCTAGGGTGTCAGGGGTTTGCTGTTTTCACTGTGGAGTCCAGTTTAAACGAACAGCAACCCTCCTGGAATAGTGTCCTAGGCTAGAATCTTCACAGAGCAGGTTTCCAGGTCTGTCTCCTGCAGAACCTCTGGATGGGGCGGCAGTGCCAGAATGTTCATCAGGCGTCTGCCCCCAAGGTTCCTAAATTAACTGCACAAACCAGTGAGTTGGAAAGTTGGTCATTTCAAAGTCAACGCCCTGAAAGTGTGACCTGTGTCATAAGTAGCAAAAGGCCTCACACTGAGAAGGCTCCCATGCTTGGTGGTAGGTTCTACTTTTGCTGTCATGAACTGCTTCATGATATATTTTTTTAAAATCAAGTCACACTTGCCACTTGCACTGGACTCACTAATTATACAGTTGATCCTTGTGGGCAGAGTGTATTGATATCAGAAAAGGAGGCTACCAGGGAAATGGGGAGTAGATGGAATGGGGTGAATTTCAATTATTGATGGAAGCAGCTTTTCCCCATCCTGGCGCTTGCTTTTCTGATAGCTTTTAAGGTAACAATAGGAGTCCTGGTGGCATGCTGGTTACTGCTGGGCTGGGATTCTGCACAGAGACAGTCCCACCCTGTCCCAAAAGGCTACATTGACTCGAGCTGGCATTGACTCAATGGTGGTGAATTTCCATTAATAATACATATGGCTAGATGAGTCTGTATCTTCCTAAAATGTTTAGACTTTTTTACTATTCACAGTAGCAAAATATGGAAAAATTATAACAGGAAGAATGGATAAATACGCTTTCAAATATATGCACATACTGCGGATTCCTGCAGAGCTAAAAATGAAGCCAGAGGCCAACTATGTTACAGATCATCAACTGCACATATATAAATTCAAGTTGGAGCTGAAGAAAATTAAAACAAGTCCACAAGAGTGAAAATATCGAGTCTATCACAGATGAATATCGAGAACCTCTCAAGAGCAGATCTTGAACTGAACACCAATGACAGAAGACCTGATTAACATCAAGAAGCCCATCCATGAAGAAAGTAAAATATCCCTAGAAAGACGTGAAAGATCAAGGTAGATGCCCAGAAAAAAAACAACAACAACTCTGAAACTTCCTCTTCATCATAGAGTAGCTAAAGGAAATTGAAGAAGATATGAAGCCAAAGAGTTGAACATGAAATTTCAAGTGGTAAGAGAAGACACTAAGTAAAGTACTATAATGGAATGCATAAAGACCTAGAGTTAGAAAACCAAAAACAAAGACCACTCTCAGCATATCTTAAACTAACACAAGATATCAAAAAAGATGGAAGGAATATACAAGAGTAACTGGACTAAAAGGAAACAGTTGATTGACATTCAAACATTTCAAGGGTTAGCTTATGATCAAGAACCAATGGGACTGAAAGAAGTACAAGCCATACTGAAGGCATAAGTCAAAAACAGGGCTTCAGGAAATGCCAGCATATCAATTGAAATGATTCAACAAGTCCTCACTCGCTCATCTATGCTCAGAAATTTGGAAATTAGTTACTTGGTCAACTGACTGGAAGAGATTTTTTGCAGGCATTCCAAAGAAAGGGATCTATCATAAAGCACACATTATAGATATCAATATCATTGATGTCGTACCAAAGTAACATTTTGCTGAAGATCCTCCAGCAATGGTTGCAGCAATACAGAGACAAATTCAGGTGAGGTTCAAGAGAGGGTATGGGACAAAGGATATCATTGTTGACAGCAATGGATTTTGGCTAAAGCAGAGAATACCAGAAAGGTATTTACTTGTGCTGCATTGATTATATAAAGGTATATGATTGCATGGATCATAGCAAACTATGGATAACCTTGAGATGAATGGGAATTCCAGACCATTAATTGTGGTCATGCAGAATTTATAAGTTTATGTATCAAGTGGTAGGTGTGTGTACAGAACAAGGGAATAAATATTGCACGACTTAAAATCAAGAATGGTGAGAGCCAGAGGTGCAACCTATCCCCATATTTACTCATCTGTACGATGAGCAAATAATCAGAGAAGATGAATAACATGAAGAAGGATTTGGTATCAGGATGGGAGGAAGATGCATCAACAACCTGCTATACGCCTGTGACATAACCTTGCTTCCTGAAAGTGGGGAGGTCTTGAGGTACATGCTGCTGCTGATTAAGGCTTGCATCCTTCAGCATGGATGACATTCCATAAAAATCCTCACGACTTCACTGGTGGGTAGCAACTTGGTAGATAATGAAAAGACTGAAGCTCTCAAGGATTTGATCTTACGTGGATCCACAAGGTGCATAGAAGTAGCAGTCAAGAGATCAGACATGGCCTTGCACTGGGTAAATCTGCTGCACAAGACCTCTTTAAAGCCCATCTGTAGACAATGAGAGGAGACATCCCCTCACAGAGGGGCCATAGGGAAGGAATGAGTCAACCAGGGCGCAGGAGAACATCAACGAAACACACACTATTTCTTTGGTTCCTGAGGCTTGAAGATAAACAAGCAGCCATCTGACTGAGAAGCAACAAAGCCCACATGGAAGAAGCACACTGGTCTTTGTGATCATGAGGTGTCGATGGGATCAGGTATCAGGTGACAAAGAATAAAAAATGACATCACTGTGAATGGGGGGTGGTGGTGAGGAGCAGAGTCCCAAAGTTTATCTTAGGCAACTGGACATCATCTTACAGAAGGGTTGCAGGGAAGAGACGAGCCAGTCAGGGTGCAGTAGAACATTGTGGAAACGTACAATTTTCCTCTAGTTCTTTAATGCTCCTTTCTCAGCTGCCCTCTCCCCAATTCTGATCCCAATTCTACCTTATAAATCCAACTAGATCAGAGGATGTACACTGGTACAGATAAGAATGGGAGGGCTGAGGCCTGGTGGGGTAGTGGTTGTGCGCGGGACTGCGGCCCACTGGGACGGAGTGTCAATTACAGCAGTGGGGCTGGGCCTCTTACTCTCACCACCGGAGAGCAGTGATGCCCCCCCACCCCCCCAAAAAAAGAATGGGAAACATGGGGACTACAGGACAGATAGAACCCTCAGTACCAAGAATGAGAGTAGTAAGAAGGTAAGAGGAAGGTGGGAAAAGAAATCCCCTGCCTGGGAGACTGACAACAGAAAAGTGGGTGAAGGGAGACACAGGACAGTATAAGACATGAAAAAAATAATTTATAAATTACCGGGGCGGGGAGGTGGGGGGAAGAGGTGGGGTGGGGAGGGCAGGGGGAAATGAGGAGCTAAAAAATGAGGGCTCAGGAAGAAAGCAAATGTCCTAAGAATGGTGATGGCTGCAAATGTACAAATGTGCTTGACACAACGGATGGATGCATGGATTGTGATAAGAATTGTATGAGCCCCCAGTAAAATGATCTTAAAAAGAAATAAAAGAGAGTTGTAGGGGATATATATATATATATTTGAAAAAATGAGGATGTTGCTTTGAGGTTAAGGTGTGTCTGACCTAAGTAATTGTGTTTCCAGTTGCTTCCTATGCATGTGAAAGTTGGACACTGGATGAGGAAGATTGAAGAAGAATCGCAGCACTTGAATTACGGTGCTGGTAAAGAAGTTTGAAAGTACTGCCATAAGAACAAACAAGTTGGCTTTGAAAACAGCATAGCCAGTATGCTTCTTAGAATCCAGGATGGTGAGACTTTGTGGCCTATACACTGGACTTGTTCTTGGGAGAGACCAGCACCTTGCAGAAGGATATCCTACTTGGTACAGGAGTGGGGCAACAAAGAGGAGGATGATTCTTGATGACATGGATGGACAGAGTGCCTGCAACAAGGGGTTCAAGCTGAAGAATCATTGTGAGCAATGTTAGATCAGAGGGAAGCATTCCCCCAAGGACAACATGCCAAAGGATTGGGAAAGAAGAAGAAACAAAAGGTGAAAGTGATAGGAAGGATGTGGGATAAGAGATGGCACATGGAGTGGTTTGTGATGAGTGAGATGAAACAACAGGCATGTGGATTATGGACTGCATGGTTTGCTCTGTAAGCCTTTGCTCAATTTACAGTACAAAGTTAAGAAAAGGAAGTTGGCTTTTTCTTAAGTTTGTTGGCATAAAAGAAATCATGAAACTCCTCAGACCCAACCAGGTGGTACATTTTGACAAAAATTAAGCAAGGTCTTCCTGTGGTCCCTTGTCACGTCCCACTGTCCTCTCTAACAGCCTCTATCTTAAGGCAAAGGGTGAAGGTGTTGTCAAGAGAGATGGAGAAACAACCCTAAATCCACATTTTCAAAGCCACACAAAATCTGCCTAAAAGAGGTGAAACAGTTATCACACGGGACCTTTAATGACAATATACTTTTAGCTAACTTGCTTGGTAAATGACCACTCAAAAGAAATTATGACAAAACTTACTGGGCGGGAGAGGCTTTTCCTTTGAATGTTTCTTTAGGAAATCCTTTGGAGAAGGTAGGTCAAGTTTTGCTGGTCCCATAGTTTTCATTGCAGTTTTAACTTTTTGAATGTCATCTTTCACGGAGGTCTTAAAAACGGATATGTACCTATCATTTAAAAAAATAAAGTTGTAGCAATTATCTTCCTAGTACACATGGCTCAAGTTTAACAAACAGTAAAATCACTTAGATCTTGGTCATTCTCTGCCTGAGAAAGCACTACTAGAGGAGGGTTGCTCATAGTATTTTCTTAATATCTTTTCAAAATGTGCAGTATCTCCAGTGATAGTTCTTGCTTCTTCCTTCCTCCCTGCTCTTCTCTTCTCTCCTCCCTTCCCTCCTTACTTCCCTTTTCCCTTGCAGATCAGTCTGGAGTTTATTCATTTTATTGATCTTGTCAGAAAACCAGGTGTTCATTGATTTTCTCTAATGTTTGCGTTTTACTTCATTGATTTCTGCTCTGATGCGTATTATTTCTTCTCCTTACGTTGGGTTTACTTTGAGTTTCTTTTTTGTTTCATCAGAGGCTTGCTGAGGTCAGTGACTCTAAAATTTTACATTTCACTGAGTTATGTTTTTAAAGCTAAAAAAATTTCCTACTGAACTCTGCTTTAGCTGACTCATACAAACTTTGATATTCCGTGATAATAATTCAGTTCAAAACCCTTTTCCTTTCTATCTTCCTTAGCTGTCTATTTAGAAACATTGCTTAGTTTGCAAATATTTGAGGATTTACCAGGTATTTTGATAATTAGTTTCTAATTTATCTTCATGGTATTTAGAAGATAGACAGTATGATTTCAGTCCATTTCAATTCTGATGCGTAGTTTATGGAACAAAGTTAGTGTATTTTGGCAAATGCTCTGTATACACTTGAATTTTTATTTATTCCATGCTGTTGGCCAATTGGTTGATAGTGTTTTTCTAGTGTTCTATATCTTTTTGGATTTTTTTACTTGTTCTATTAATTATTGATAGAGATTGTGGCCTTGTTTATTTATTGTTTTAGCTATGTTAGGCTTTGCTTCATATCTTTTGCACTTGGGGTTGTTGTTAAGTACCACTTAGATTTATTATATCTTCTTGGAAAACTGACCCATGTAGCATTATACAAAATACTATTATCCCTTTTGTATTCTGCACTCTAAAATCCATTCTATCAGATATTTGTATGGCCATTTTCACATTTTGTCTATTTATGGTTGCATGGTAGCATATATTTTTCCATTATTAGACTTTTTACTGTATTTTTTTAAAGAAGTTCTCTTATATAAAGCACAGAGTGTTGAACCATTCCAACAATCTCTCAGTCTTTTTCAGTTGGTATATTTAGGTCATCCTATTTACCGTGAGTTTTAGCTTGTGTCTACATTTTCTGCTTTTCTATTGTTTTCTACATATTCTATTGTTCATCTGTCCTCTTTAATCTTGCTTTGATTTTATAGCTATTTTAGGGTTTCCAGTACAACTATCTAATATCAATTTCACTTACCGGCAATACTCCCTTCACCTATGGTACAAGAATCATACAAAACAACACTTTGATTTATCCCCTTCTGCCTTTGCCTTAGTGCTTTGTTGTTTCCCTTCTACGTGTGTTGGGACAGGCCACCGATCGCTATTATTCTTATTGCTGCTATTATGAGGTACTGTCAAGTCGGGTCCAATTTATAGCAAGCCTACATACAACAGGTCCTGCACCATCCTCACAACTGCTGCAGTGTTTGAGCTCACTGCTTCCGCCTCTTGACTGTCTGATGCCCTTGGCCAGTAATTGGGACACATCCGAAGTTCGTAAGATGAAGTCTTCCTAACCTCTTCTGAGGAGCGTTCTAGCTGTATGTTTTCAAAGGCAGATTGCTGATTCTTTGCTAACACTATCATTTAAAGGCATCAAACCTTCTTCAGTTTCTCTTGTTCATTGACCATCTTTCAGATTCAGTTTAATCAATTGAAAATACAGTGGCTTGGGGAAGGAGTTTTCTGCGTCCTCAAAGTGGTACGTTATGCTTCTGAACAATTTAAACAGTTTTGCAGCCGATCTGCCCAATCCAATAGCATCACTTGATTTCTTGATAGCTGCGTCTATGTACATTGATGGCCTTCCATACGGAAGGCCGCCACCCTTTATCTTCATCAAGTCCTCCTCACTTTCAACAAGATCCGACTCTTCATCCGCATAGTGCAGTTGTTAATTAGCCTTCCCCCCACCCCTGATGCCACTTTCTTCTTCCTTTAAGCCAGCTTCTCTTGGGTATTTCCTGAGCATCCAGTTTGAGTAAATATGGTGTTTATTTTTTCCTCTTCCATTCCCCCCCCCCCCTTTGGTTCTCATATTCTACTCTGCCAATTTGAACGCACAGAATACTTCGAAGGTCTGTTTCAATCTTGTTCAGTACACATCATCCCATCTGTGCTCCGAGTTTGTTTGTGATCAATGGATAGTCACTTGGATGCACTTTGTACTTTGTTGCTTCTTTGCATACCTTGTAAAAGTTGATTGGGTGCCCCCACCTCTCTTTTATTTGTAATCTTATGATTCAGTTTTATATAACTTTATGGTGAGCGGAAAGTGTACTCATCTTTTATAGAAATTAGCAAGACAAACATTCCTTTTATGAATGATAGCTGTAACATTTTTCCCAAATTAATGACAAAAAACAATACATAAGTAAAAATCTTGGTTTCCTCAATTTCTGCAATTAACTTCTCAGAATATGTCTTATTTTTTAATGCATTGTCAGTTCAGGTAGACTAGAGAAACAAATTCATAGAAACTCATATGGGTTTAAGAAAGAGCTTTATATACAAGAGTAACTGAATATTGGGAAATCATTTAAGCTCAGTCCAGATCAAGTCCATAAGTCTGATATTAACCCATATGTCTGATACCAATGTATAAATTACCCTTTAGACTCACAAAGCATGCGTGATGACACCAAATACAGGATGATCACAGGCCAGTGGGTGGGAAATCTTGCGAACCCAATGGCATTGTAGGCATCTCAGTGGTGGCAGGGGTTTCCACATGGCTTCTACAATTGAGGGCATGAGTGTAGTTCCCTGTGTCTTGTCAGTTGCAATGTCTCCCAGGGAGTGAGCAGAGAGGAGTGTGCTTTCTACCTCCAAGAAGGAAAAAAGGAGCTCCTAGAATTCTCGGGAGAAGGCCATGCCCCCACTGAGGCCCCATTGACTGTGACCTGCCTGACAGGCTAGAGTCCACCCCTTGACTCTCAATACTCTCAAATTAATGATTCTATAACTACCAGATGCATCTATTCCCCTATGAGTTGTAAATTAATGCTTAAAACTTACACAATGTGGCATTTCCTTAGGATGGGGTCTCTCTAGAGAAGTAAAACAAACACACAGTATGTAAGTATGTATATATCTACATATACATATAGTTATTAGATGCCACTTAATTGGTTCCAATTCACACAGTTGTTGTTCCAATTCACAGACACAGTTGTTGTTATGTTGGAGCCACCAAAGAAAGCTGAATTACATGAAGAAGAGTGGAGCATCAGGATCAGAGGTTGGCTGAACCACCTGTGGTTCACAACCTTGGTTGCCGAAGGTAAAGAGGAAATGAAGCACCTGCTGATGCAGCTTAAGGACTGTGGTCTTCAGGATGAATTCCAATTCATTGTGAGGAAGACCAAAATCCTCATAAATGGGATGAGGTCCCACTTCATGAGAAAAGGTCCAAGTTCTCAAGAATTTTGTCCGACTTGAATCCACAATCATCACTCATGGACGCAGCGGTCAAGAGATCAACAAACACATTGCATCGGGTAAATCTGTTGCGTAAGATCTCTTTAGAGTATTGCACAGCGAGGATTCCACTTTGAGGACTAAGGTGTGCCTGAATCAGCCGTGGTGCTCTCCGTTGCACCGTATGCATGTGGAAGTTGGACGCTGAAGAAGGAAGAGAGTGGAAGGATCGATATATTTGAGGGATGGTTCTGGGGAAGATTACAGAAAGTTCCATAGACTGGTACCAGGACAAACCAATCTGTATTGGAAGAAGGAAGGCTAGAGTGTTCCTTAGAGGCATGGATGACAAGATTTCTCTTCCAGGGCTTGAACACATTTTCAGGAGAGACCAGTCCCTGGAGAGAGCTATCATGTTTGGTCAAGTGGAGGGGTAGTGAAATAGAGGAAGTCTTTGAGGAGGTGGACTGACACAGCAGTGGGCTCAAGCAATGGAACAATTATGAGGATGGTACAGGAAAGTGCAGTAAGTACTCTGTTCTGTTGCTCAGAGAGTTGCCATGTTTGATCAGTTTCAGACTGAAGAAGTTGGTAGGATTCTTCAGTTTATTTGTAGCTTCAGTTGCTGGTATGAAATTTTGAGTAATACTTATATCAATTGGATTTCCCTGTAGGTGTATAGATATTATCCTACAACAGACAGATTTGCACTTCAAGCTAGACCCTGAAATGTCCTTCTTGACAATGAGTTTATCAAAATGCGTGAATGTATCATTCTGTCATTCCTGGCATGATAAACTATATCACTGCCTCATCTCAAACAGTCTCAGTCCCTGTCAGCACACTAATGCTTCGAACATCAATCTTTGTGAGGTCCATTACCATGCACCATGCCAACAACTTCCAATCGTCTGACAGTCATATGAAATTGCAATTTTTGATAATTACATATCGCCAGTTGTTTTGTCTAGTTTTGAATGGCGCCCACCGTATAGTAAAAGTCTCAAAAGCATGACTCGATCCATGTCAGTATCGTCAGCTTGACTGTGAGAAGGCAGGGCATCCTGAGTCAGACTTTGAGTGCTGTGAGTGTCTGGGTAAAGTATTGAAACAAATTCATAAACATGCTGATGTATGTGAGAGAGAGTTTTATAGAAAAGGTAATTGTACATGGAGAAAGCATTCCAACCCAGTCTAGTCCAAACCCACAAGTCTGATATCAACTCATATGTCTGATACCAATCTTGAAAGTCTTCTTCAGACTCACGGAACACATGCAATGATGCCTAATGAAAGGTGATCACAAGCCAGATGGGTAGGATGCCTTTGGATCCAGTGGCGTTGTAAACATCTCAGCGCTGGCAGGCTTCTCCAAGTGGCTCCTCCGGCTTGAGAGGTCTGGTTGCATCCATGTGGCTTGTCTGTTCAGGGCACTAGGGTAGCTCCATGTGGCTTCTCCTCAGGGATGTCTCGCAGGAAGTCAGTCTTGTCAGTAGAGTCTCCAAGGAAGTGAACTGAGATAGTGTCTCTGCCTCCAAGAAGGAAGTACTAGATTTCCCAGAATTCTCAGACATGCCCACACAGAGGTCTCATTGGCTATCTGCAGATTGACAGGCTAGACTCCACCCTTACACTCTTCATCCTCAAACTGACAACAGATTAGGTGACTGCCACAAATGCCTTTAACGCCAAGGGACTCGTCTTTATGCACCACATCTGACAATATTGAGCTGTTCTTCATAAGGCTTTCAATGACCAATTCCCCTCAAGTGGACAAGCTACACTATCTTCAAAGCCTTTTTCTAGTCTGGAAACTCTGTTGAGTCCTATTAACCTTGGGCCACCCTGTTGGTATTTAAACTACAAATGACATCACTTCCAGCAACACCACAACATGCAAACCACCATATCGTGGGAGAGAAATATCTCATGGAAGTGGCTCAGACAGTTGAAGAGGCTGGTGAACCCCAAGTCTATGAGAGATGTTTCCTGATTTCTATCACTGCAGGGGTTCAGGAATCCAAGATCACAGGTCAGAGTTGGCTGCTGCTTCACAGACAGGGAAAGTTAATGAACCCCGGAGGCAGCTGGTTTCCCAAAGAACCAGGGGTCAGACATTGAAGAAACATACACAGAATTCAGATCAAGCAAAAGGCCATAAAGCTTTGCCAGAGGGTTCCTGTATAATAAATGTCAGCCACATCTCTGAAGAAACTCTTTCAACTGATTGTCTCCTCACCGAAGAACTCTTCATGGAAGTGATTCTGTTGTATCTGATCTCAGCAGAGAGGATGACTGCAGTGTGACTTAGCTACTAACCTGTATAAAAACTGCCAAATCACGGAGAATATCAGCACAGCCAATTTGACAGGCAATTTAAACCACTACAGAGGTCATTGCTACTATATGTTAAACTTTTTCTTTACAGTGGCTGAGTTTTACTCATTTGTTTGCTTTTTTCGGGATGGTGTTGTTTTATTATAAAGGTTCAAGGTATGATTTTATTACACAATAGGTCCTACTCTTTCTACTTACTATAAGATGTGGACTAGAGATAAAACTATTGCTGTTATGTTCAATAAGTGTACTATAACCTTTAGAGTTTATTGCCAATAAACACCAAAGTAAGTACTACTGTTAAGTTGCTAGATATACATTTTGAAATCAGCTTGTCTTCAAAGGTACCTAAAGAAATAATATTAGCTAAATGCTGGGACCATTTGTAAGTGCATGATGGCATTGTTTTTTACTCTTAATATTTAAAACAACATTCAGTTAAAAACTTTTTAAAAATTCAGGCCAAATTGTTGTACCATTTTTTTCATTGTATGAAAATGTGAGGAGCATATTATTAGAAATACTAATTATTGCTTGGAGAGGATTTGACAAGCACCAAGTACCCCTTAAAGCTCGCCTACAAATAGATCAGTGAGTCTTCAATTCAGTTTCATGAAAATATCAAGTTGTCAGTGACCAAAGAGATGCCAACTCTAGCCCAGGCATAGGCTGTTGTTGAAGCCTTATCTGCATTTAACACCACCTTCCCTCTATATGCTGCTAGAACGAGCTACTGAAATACAATTGATTGTCAGGAGGGTGTGTGGTTATCATATTCAATTAAATCTATGCTGATACAGGAGTTACCAGTCATATATGGATACTGAGCAATTGATATGTGGGTAGTACCAGGTGCAGCTGTCATAATACTTGGGACATATTGGGCTAAATAAAATATACTATTAAATTAATTTTACATGTGGTACTTCTACTTTTTCCAAGTTACTGCTAGGAAATTTTAAATTACACTTGCGACTTACATTATATTGCTACTGGGCAGTGTTGATCAAGATATTGGAAATATCTTGATTTTCAACTACACAATCAGATAACTGCTTACCACGAGTATATCCTATAAATGATTCCAAAACTGCACTTATGAAGTTATATTTGGGCAGTAGGCTATTGCTGTCTTATAAGAGCAATATGAATCCCCATGAATTTAATGTAAGTGTGTTGCTAAGTAGTCTTTAACCATGACATATATTGTCTCCTCTCTGAATGAGCCTTGGAGGAAATAAATTTCGAGTCCCATATCCCAAAGGCTTGTGCTTCTTCTCAGCTATGACTTTGCTTTTTATTTTAAAGACAAAATGACTTTGAGGGATATTTTATTTTAAAGACAACATGCTCTTTTAGGGATCATGTGAAGAATTGCCTTCCTTTCTGGGTGGGTTGCTTTATCGTTCACTCTGAATCACATGTGTATCACGGCAAGGAATCACCAGATGCAGTAGCTTCAAAATCAAGTCACGGGAAATTTCCACAAACTTCTTGAAGGCTGCTTGTGTAAGAATTCAAAGCATGCATGAATTCAAACCTTATTTCTGGTGTGACCTTATTTTTCTATGATTATTTTCCATTGATTTTGATATCCTCATTAATGACATCTTAAGGAACTATAAAAAATAGAAAAAGTTATAAGTTGTACTGATAGATGATCAGTTATCTGATGCTGAAGGCATATCAAAGCAAGATCATGTACCTTATGTTTAGGATACTGGACCTCGTTCTGTAGTGGCACCACCTCCCTAAAATATCTAACATTCACAGAAGTCCACATCTATCTACAAATTTCCCTGGCGGCTAATTTAAAGGACTTTCATACATATGCAAAACATCAGAGTGGTGGGCTAATATTTTTTGCCACATGGTAGAACTATCAAAGGCTAAACCAGAGGCAAGAACTCACAATGAACAAACATTGAACAAGCAAATACACGTGGATGCAGACATTCGCCCCGCTGTGTACGTCTTTCTCTGGCATCCACATGCCTGAAGAGGAAAAGTGCCTTCTTGAACTTTCCCTTCTCCAACCCAGTTTCACAGAAACTGCAGCTGCATTCTCCCGGTGACTCTCTCATTGCAATTTGAACCCTCTGGCTTCTCTGAGGGAGAAGGTGGTGATCATTTATTCCTGGAAAGATTAGAACCTTGTTGTTGCTAAGTGCCATCAAGTGGATTCTGACTCATAGTGACCTTGTGTACCACAGTGTGAAACCTAGCCTTGTCCTGCACCACGTTGGAGCCCATTGTTCCAGCCATGGTGCCCACCCATCTTGTCGAGTCATCCTCTTTTTTCTTGCTTCTCTATGTTACCATGTATGATATCCTTCTCCAGTGACGATTGGTCTCCTGATGACATGTCCAAAGCCTTGGAAACCACATATTTATGGTTTGGCTACACACACACACACACACACACATGCGCGAACGCTTTGAGTTGTAGTTGCCTTGATGGCAGTGAGTCTGATTCTATAGTTTTAGATAAACTGCAACTGTTGGAGCCCCAGTGGTGCTGGAGGATAAGCACTGTACTGCTAATGGCAAGGTCTCTGGTTTAAATTCACCAGTCGCTATTCAGGAGAAAGAGGAGACTCCCTGCTTCTCTAAAGATTTACAGTCCAGGAAACTCTAGGGAGCTGGTCTATGCTGTCCTGTAGTGTCAGTATGACTCAAAATCAATTTAGTAACAATAGGTAAATAGGAATTGTGAATTCCATGAGATCCCGATAAAAATTATGTATCTAAATCTCTCTCTCTCTCTCTCTAGAGGAGTTACATAACCTCGTGCCAGCTTGATAAGTAGAATGAAGTGGTGGAGTCTACGCTGTCTATTGAGTCACAGTCTGATGATCCCTCCTTGTGTGAGTGGCATTCTCATAAGAAGGGTCCTGGGAACCCCACCACCCCTCTCTCCTTCAATTTCCCTTTGGTGAGCCACTGTGAGTCATCCTGATGGCAGCCAGAGCCATGGAGATGCATCTACCACCTTTGGATCCACAAGACTTTGCATCTCCCTGCATGCTTCATTGTTGGTGGCTGCATGCATGTGAATAGGGATTTAAAGGTGATTATTGGACGTATGGACTAGTATTGGACTTCAGTACTTGATCTGGACTCAGCTGGGATGTTTGCCTAATATATGATTACTTCTCGATACAAAGCTGTCTCTTACACCTAAATAATGAGTGCCCCTGAATTTCTCTAGTCAGCCCAGTCTAACACAGTACATATATTTACAATGTATGTATTTATATATTATATATATAGCATGCATCACATATTCAAGTTTGCAGATAAGTGTAAGATTAGTCTGGTAAAAATAACCTGGGAAACGAAGAGAAATGTCATAATTATGGAAGGCCATCTAGCCAGATAAAAAAATATGAAGAACTGTTTCTAACACTAATTACCAAATTCTTTTTGCATATTTGTATAATGCAGTTGAGATTTTAGCATAAAACTTCATTTTTCAAAAATACCAAACACCAGAATATTCTTGACTTTCTTTAAAAAAAGTCCTTTTTAAGAAGCTATTCTTTTCTTGAGTCGATATCTTGGCTGAAATTGGTCAACAAATTCGATGGACTAAGTATCTCTGGAGAAAGTAATCATGCCATCTGTTTGTCTATTTTTTCAAAAAGGAATAGTTATTTATGGAAGTAGATACAGAACTCTCGTTGGCTGAAATTTTAATAGGTGCTTGACCTATTAAACACCTATTTCAATCAATGGAAATAACACCCATTTTGATAGGTGTTTAATAGGGAGCTTGATGGCAGAGTGTTTATGGCATATGGCATATGTGTTGGGTTGCTTAACCCAAGGTCAGCAATTTGGAATCACGAGCTGGTTCCACAAAGCATTGCAGTCTAGAGACTCACAGGGACAGTTCTATAGGGTCTAATAGGTTCACCATGGATTATCATTGAGTTGACCATTCTTTGTTGTCATTTTAAGGGTTCATAATAGTCAAGAAGAAATCGCTCAGTTAAATCTGCTGAAAAATCAGTAAGACAATTGAATACAATGGTGGTAGTAAACCGGGATGAGCTTTCAAAAATGAAATTGTAATTATGCTAATCCCAATGAAAAACGAAGAGGATGCTTCCAGCTTGAAATCTTCCCATTGTCAACAAGTGGACATGGTGAGATTCTACACTGCTCAGTCTGACCCCCAATTCTGAAAAGAGATGCAGTGAAACTCTACAGTAAGTTCATTGAGAAGTATGTTTTCACCCGTTTGGAATTTCAGGTTATGGCAAACATTACGTAAAAAAAAAAAAAAAAAAAGCAAGACTATTAGGTATTATGTGGTACACTTAATTATATGAACCTCAAGGCTAGCAAAATCTGAAGACAGAGAAGTACAACTTGATGATATGATTAATGGAACCATCTTTATCTAGAGAGAAGTATTCTAGTAGTCTAATGGAATGTCAAGTATTTACCCTGCTGATGGTAGAAAGAGAAAAGAAATACTCTAAGATTTGTAAATCTGGATGGGATAGTCAGCAGGCTGTGGGAGATATTCATAATTCAAAAATATTCCTGTTGATCAAAGGGGGAGAACATCAGGCCTGTGTCTGTACAAAGCCTGCAAAGTCATCGATGCCAGCTAACACCCCATGTTTCACCACCATCTTCAACTCGATTCTAGCTTATAGTGTCTCTGTAGGACAGGTAGAACTGCTCCTTTGGGTTTCAGAGCCTGTAAACCTTTACAAAGCAGAAGCTGCACATTTTCCCTTAAAGAGCTTACGGGATTGAGCATAAATAAAAATATGGTGCATCCAGAACAGGAGGTAATGGACCCATGAACTATTCAGACCATACAATCATATTGCTTTAACAAAAAGAGAAAATTTAGAGCTGTTTAAAAAAATAAGAGCTACCCACAGAATGATGAGGCATTTGGTGAAGATAATAGAAAGCCTCATGCATGCTGGATAACTCAAATTGTGAGCACTGAATCATGATTTCTCATTAAATCGAACACTTTCAGAGTTTAAATCCCAACTTACAAGTCAATTACAGAAAAGTCTTGATCCCCACACTTCAGTCACAGATGCATCTATTCAGTACATTGTGTTCTCATAGCATTTACTATCTGGGCCTCTCATGAGGGTCTCAGAACATGCTGCTTTTTGCAGACATTCTGATGCGTATTCTTCAATTCCCCAAGTAAACCACATAATCTCTGAGGTTTGAGAGATCACAGTGGAATCAGTTGTGGGTTTCCCCAGTGAATCATCTACTCCTTTGTGGAAGCTGGATAATCACCAGCCTACTGCAAGAGAAGGCTGCTGTGGAATTAGATCATTTAAACTCTACAATGCAAATGAGCTTTGTCACTTAAATGCATTTTTTTGTTATGTTTAATTCATATTTGTACGAAGATTAGGTCAGGATAAACCCATGTTAGTGTGCTGAGAGAAAATTGTTTAAATGTTTTATTGTTCTGTTTTTAATAAATTTGTCTTGCCTCTATATTCCATAGGATCAGACTATACATTTCCTGTGGTTGTTGGTGCCGTGTATGTGAACTTTTTTGTTGTTGTTGACATTACACTGGCATGTCTTCTTTGTGTTAGCCCTTTTCCCTATTTAGTCGTTCACAGTGAAGCCGGGGGGGGGGGGGGTTCATGCGACCCATTAGTCCCCAACAACTGGTATAGTGGGGCGATGTTATAGACACAAAAGGAGTTGGGCTTATGCTTGTCAAATAAACAAGAATGGCTTCTATTACATTTCCTGCAAACAAACAAGGAAAACACACCTTGATTCAGCGAGGATTTTTAATTCACCACAAATCAGAATGAGCAAAATCTCTGTAGAAAGTGCAATTTATCAAGGGATACCAGAAACTAAGTTTTATTATGTATTCTATAGCTATTGACCCAGTGTCCATTCAACAGTACTTAATTCGAATACCCATCCCTACCACTGTGTAATACCTTTTACTTTCATTTCTTCAATCTC
Source organism: Nesogale talazaci (assembly GCA_004026705.1). Lineage (NCBI taxonomy): Eukaryota > Metazoa > Chordata > Mammalia > Afrosoricida > Tenrecidae > Nesogale > Nesogale talazaci. Next base: position 18,357 of record PVJH01026901.1, read on the forward strand.
TGTTAGAGACTGTGAAGCTAATGGAAATACAATATAGGCATTGGTTGACACCAGATATTTGCCTAGGCTTAAAAATGGAAGGAATTGCCCACTTGTTGAAGATGTTCTAGACCTGGGGTAAAGCTTTTGGTCAACGTGGCTGGATCAGGGTTCTCAGCAGTTTTGGCAGTTAGTTATCAATGCAAGTCATGAGTCATCCCCATAATGGGCTCAAACACAACACGTTGGGCAGACTTGAAGGTCACAGGTTGCATCTTTATAAAAGGTGCCCTCCCACTCCAGGGTGGGGAAGGGTTCCTTGTTCGGCTGCTAACTGAAAAGTCCGCTGTTGGACCCACAAGGAACACTGGGAGGGAAAAAGACCTGGGTATCCAGGCAACAAGGCTGCAGCCTAGGAAACCCCACTGAACTCTTCTCTGTCCCAGAGCTGCGGAATCAGAGCTTCCTCTATGGCACACATAGCACCTGTGCACAGAGGCCCTGGTGGTGCCGTGATCAGCACCAGGCTGCTCACTGAGAGATGGGCAGTTCGGCCCAGCAGCAGCTCAGAGTAACTCCATTGGAGAAAGGCCTGGTTATCTCCTCCTGCAAAGAGTACACTTTGGAAAAACAAGAGGGGTAGTTCTACTTTGTCCCACTGGGTGGCTGTCTGTGAGGATGCAGAAACTCACTTGGGGGGACCAATGGTGAGGCCCTCGACAACTAACGGGAGGGCAGAGGTTCAAGGCCGCTCATCTTCTCAGGAGAAAGGTCTAGTGATCTAAACCGCATGTCTCCTCTGGAACACAAGTCAGGCGTCCATTTTGCTAGTGACGGGGTTGTTCTGGTTTATGTACATAGTTGATTCAGTGGCATCATCGTGGTGTCTCTATTAATCCATTTTCTCTCCTTTCCTCCATTGTTCCATCTACATTATGTTCCCATTGAAAGACTAAATCCTAGGAACAAATGAGAATTCATGCGTAATGATAACATGGTGTGTGTGCTATCTATCCTCTTAGAGATGGAGGCGTGCACGTAAAAACACAACAGTGCCTACTTCCACAGGGGCACCGATGCCACAAAAACAAAGCAAAACAACACAACACAACAGTGAGCTCCTGAATGTAAACATCAAGTATCCAACACGGGGTAAGAACATTGTGATCTGCCCTTTGTGACAGGAAAATTTTCCATCCATCATTGGTCACTTCATGTACAAACAGATACATTAAGAAACAAGCACACATTCGATTAACAGGAGGCTACATTTTACACAATGGCCATGTTTTAGTACCCCAATGCACCATCACTTGTGATTTGCCCAACACATTAGATTTCACTCTTCCGTAAGAAGCTGTAATCCGAGGCTACTTCAGCCAGACAACAAAATCGTTTACAAAGTCCCATGGCACCCATGCCTACTTAACTTTGAAATTATTGTTCCAAGTGATAAATCTTTCTTACCCACCTACCTAGGAGGCTGGGGAGGCTCCTTCGTGTCACTGGGTATGAGGTTATAAATGCTCTCAGAAAAGCACGTCGAATCCATGACCACCAAATGACCCCCTAAAAAACGATCGACTTACTCCCCAACTACTATACTACTTCCCGCCCCTTCTCTTTCCTTTTCTACTCCTTGCTCCTAAGACGCCCCAGCTTCTCTGGCACAGCTCCCCTTGGACCGCCCCTCTCCCTAGAGGAGAAAATCCTCCGGGGGTTCCTCAGCGTTGTGGACCACGCGGTAGTCATGGAAACAGTTACTAGGCGACGGGGAAGGCGCTCGGCGTCCTTTCTTCTCACGACGGCGCCGCCCCGCTCTGGCGGAGAAGCTCTAGAGGGCGGTCACAGACGAGCCTCGGAAGGACGCCGGATGGTGAATGTCGTCCTCTAACAGGTTCGCGCTTTTCTATCCACTTTTGGGGTCCGGCTAGAACAACTTTTGGGCGAGAGTCGGAAGGCGCAGCCGGGGCGCAGGCGTCAGACAATCCGGGCGCTCGTGCGCAGGCCCAGCGTGGTGAAGGCGCTGGGGCGGGGAGAGGGGGCGCGTGCGGAGGCCAAGCGGAAGCAGGGGGCTGAGGTGGGCGGAGCGCGGGAGGGGAGTGACGTCCTGAAGTGGGTGGAGCGCGGGAGGAGAGTGACGTAAAGGTTGCTAGCGGGCGGCAGGGGATGGGGCCGCGCGCCGGCGCCGGCGCCGCCTCTGGCGCATGCGCAGAGGCGGGTGCGAGGGGGCGGGCCGGGCCTAGCGAGGCCTGGGGCCGGGCGGCCGGCGATCCCCAACGTGCGCCAGAGCTGCGGGTCTCCGTGGCCCGAGGCGGCGCTGGCGGCTCCTGGACTCTCCTTCCCACTTCCTTTCCTTCCCCCTCCCCCGTCTGTGTGCTCAGGGTGATTTCCTTGGTGAGTTATGAAGGAGAAAGCCAGGCGAGCTCTAGAAACCCGACGGTTATATCACCGCATGCCTAATCCCCCCCCACCCCCTTCTCCTGGCCACGCTTGGGTGTCCCGATGGGAATGTCTGCGCGCTTTTGGCTCCTCTGCCGCTTCTTGCGGGGTTCCCCGCCATCCCCGGGGCTACCTGCCCCCCCACCCCCCCGCACCGCTCCCATGGCTCGCACCTGTGTGAGCGCGCGCGCCCGCGGCCGGCAGTACCCACCCACCTGTGTCCCTCCAGTCCCCTTCGGGTCCCCCCCTCCTGGCCCCTTTACCGCTTGATCTTTACCCAGAAGACTGGGGAACTTGGTGTCTTTCTTTCCTTTTAAATGGGCCGTTGAATGAATTTGCCCACAATTTGGTGATACAAGTTCCCCGCCCCCTTTTTTTTCCTGTTGGGAAATGGTCATTTGCAGGAGCGGTTTGATAACGTTGGAGCCCTTGACCCTCCAGGAATCGATGTGTGCTAATGCTGACTGCGGTTTAAAAAGACTTTTTAGCCCTGGGCCCTAAAAGTCCTTTTGGGGGTCATAGGATTTGAGAGGGTAAATTGGTGGTTTTGAACCACGCAGACAGAGCCCACTCTGCCCAAAGGGAGTAAAGAAAGAAGCGGAGGACAGTTAACCCGCTTTGTTCTCTTTAGGCTCGGAGGTTATTGGAGAGATAGTGAGCTTTATACCGACCTAAAGGGTTTGCTGAATGTGTTCTTCCTTCATCGGGTGCCTTCATGAAATTCACTAGATAAAAATAATTGGTCGGGTATTTTTCTTAACTAGCTGATCAAAATTTTATTTCTATAACAAATGAACATTTCGGGAAAAGGAATGATCTCTTGGTGATGAGGTTACTGCTTCACCTGAAATGGGCTTTCTGCCTTCCAAAGCATTTTATTGCCTTTTTGGGTTTCCTGTTGAGTGTTTTAAGTTGGGGTGGGTGGGTGTTGTTTTCTTGTTTTTACTTTGCTCAGCTTTTATAGAGAAGAACTCTGGGGAACAGTTCTCTGTCCTCCGCTCAGACCGCAAGTAACCACCTGATAGTAACACCACAGTAACGCATGGCCAAGTCATTGGCCAAGGCATAACGCATTTACTCATTAAAAGGAACATTTTGGGAATTGCTTTTTGATGTTTAGTCTGTGCAGAAAGGGCTCTGACGCTGGAAGGGAGACATGGTTTCTCTAGAACCTTAAGTATCAACTGGCCGTAGCTAGTATTGAATTTCTGTTTGTACCGAAATCCAATGATTTCACTGAAGGCCAGTTTCTTTCGTGTGCTTTTAAAATGCTCTGCAGAATTCTCAGGGACCCTCACTTGAGTTTCCAGCCAGGAAGACCTTAAGTCATTTGGAAAGCAACTCTTTCCTCGACTAACACCCGGGAAAGTTGCCCAAGGTCTCTCTGCATGGGGCACCCTGTGTTTCTGAGGACAAGGAGTGTTTTTTGGGCTCTAACCTTTCCTGAAACAGATCCCCAACACCTTCTTTGGGGTCACTGCGGGAGAGTTCAAACTGGAGCTCTAGGTGGAGCATAAGTCACGTGTGTCACCTAGGGATGTTTCCCTTCGACTCTTGGCCTCTATTTGGGGTTGTCATTTCAAAGGACATTTACAAAGAATTCATTTTGAATTGCATTTCCTCCACACGCCGGCGCTCTTCCGTGAGAGGCTTGTGTTTAATATGTGCATGAGGAATGAGGACTGGTAGCTAAGGATGGGTTGACAAACTCCATGAAGGGCGAAGGTAGTATTTTCGGGCTCGCAGGGCAAAGGCCCTCTGTCACTACTGAACTTTGTGGCTGCCATAGTGCTAACGCAGCCGTAGATGGACAAGTGAATGGGTGGTTGTGGTTCAGGGAAACCGTAATGACAAACACAGATTGGTGCCGCAGATTTGGCCTTTGCATACACATCTGGTAGACATGGTGTGTGTGTGTGTTGTACATGTGCTGTTTAAGTTGTTCCCTCTGCACACCACTGCTCCAACTAACTGACTAGAATGAGCCTTTTTGGATAAGACTATGAATCAGACACTTGGGTGGAAAATAAATCTTGGCCAAAGAGGGCCTCTTTATGATACTTTTTTCAGAGTGAATAGAATTGGGAAGACTACTCAAAATGAAGTAAATACACCAGACCATTAGAGACTCTTACCAGCACTAACAATAGGAAGGCACGTGCAGTTTAGCTTTGATGCAAAGATAGAGGCAGGGTTAAGCAGTGAGCTTGTGAAATCGCCATTTCAGTTGTAAGATCTATGTGCTCAACCCTCTGCCACCATCTCTGGAGTGTTCAGCCCTTCCACCAGCTCAGTCTCCAATTCCTGGGACTAGGAGCCAATGTTGGGCCATGGGGAAGATGCTTGGTCCGAAGTTGGAAGCCTCAGTGCTTCACCTTTCCTAAACTGGTGAACGTTGATAGATTTGCATTTTTTATTGCTTACAGAAGAACATTTCTTATTGGGAAACATAGACCATCTTTCTTCACAACAGTGTAGGTCACCCAGTTATTCTTCCAGGACATTTTTAAGAGTATATTAACATAGGGTGACAGGCACAATTGTGGAATAAGTTTGTTTTGTTTTTCCCCCTAAGTTCATTGAACTATGCTATTACCAGGTCTCATAATGGAACCAATTTTGAAGTGCTATCCCTGATGCTTTATTTTGGAAGATGATAGAATCGCAAATAGCGAACCTGGGTGCCAGGTGGCTAATTTTGGCAAGCAAGCAAGCAAGCAAGCAAGAAGATTTGCCAGCTGTGGATTTTTAAGATGGAATTGAAGTCTTCCAGACCACTTCAGAAGGGACAATGGACCCGGGTAGAGCGCGGCTGCTGTTGATCGAATGACACCATCACTATAATAGAAGCCCCCGAAGCAAACCCACTGGCCTGGTGGTGACCAACAGCAGCCTTAGAGGACAGAGTGTAGAGTGCCCCCTGCTTTCCAGAGTCATGAGTCCGAGGACTGCCGCGCCGCCTCTCTCTCGCACAGAGCAGTTGGTGGATTTGAAGCACTGACCTTTCTCTTCATTAGCAGGGTGTATGTACGTTTAAAGCGCTGGCTTACTGTACATAAGCCGCCAAACACGAGAGAGCGGAAAGTCTTTTTGTGTGTGCAGAACTTCACAGGAAGTCTCAGAACACTGATCGTATAATGAAATCCGAGGACCTTCTGGCCCGAGGCTTTGTTCTGGAGGGTTTTAGCTTACGACTCTTGGGCGACCTTCACTCCATACAAAAAAATGTACCCTGGTCAAAAAATTACCCACTCGTGGTCACTATGCTGATTAATACTGAGGTGCTAATAAAGCAATTTAATCAAATGGCCTTGTACTAAAGGAAAAAACTCTTAATTGCTGATAAAACTGTATGTTTTGGGTATTATTTCTTTTTGTTTTTACTTAGAGCTTATGCCAAGTCCTTAAAATTCGCTTATGGACAAATAAGATGATATAAAATTTTGTATTTTGCCATGTACATTATTCTTTATTTTTCTCTGAAAATTGTGTTTGCTATATGTTATAATACTCAAATACCTCCTCCTAGTTTTAGGATGTTTTGTGGAAAAATAACATACAAAATTGATAAATAGAACTATCATTGTTTTCTACTTTTAAGTCACCTGTATTTTACTCCCTCAGAGTGTCTTGAACAAGGGAAATAAATAAGAAAATTTTTAAATGGAAAGGCATAGAAAACTTGAAACCAGAACTGAGGTTTGATAAAGTGAAATTAATAATCATTGTATTTGCTTTATCATCTTCTCCATTGTAGCCAATAGCAAAAAATGGAAGGCAAGATCACTTAAAATATTTAGTATCCATAAAAACAAACCAGCTATCCAGAACATATAAATTACTGATAACAGAGATCAGAAGGATATTTATAGATTGGAAATTCAAAAAGTAGGTATTCTCAGCATTATAAGCAAAAGTTTCCTGAGGAGGAGTTTGGTCCATCTGCTTTGTACAGTGCCCTCAAAACTACTCATACTGACAGATAGGTGATGTGGTGCTGGCACGGAGTGCCTGCTGACCCTTGAGTACCTCAGGTAGCTCAGGAACAGATGAGATAGTACATATAGCAAAACAGTGCTCGATGGGGGTGGAACCATTATTGTCTCTGGGTGTGTATAAACAGGCTAGGTCCTACCAAACAATACTTAGGCACCCTAATTCGGTTACATATTTTCATAGCCCATTGTCCTTGGGTGACAATGATTAATGTATATTGATATTCTTAGTCAACTCATATGCACTTTGACTCATTTAAATATCTCAGAGGTATGGCAGAGACTTCATTGGACTTTTCCTAGTAGGTTTGCATATGAATCATAGTGATTCAGATGGATGAAACAGCGTTCAAGAATAGTTCAGACACTCATTGAATAGCCTTACTCTACGGTTTTATGGTTTTATTTCCTGTTAACAGTGGGTGTCCAGTGAAAACAATTTCCGGTGTCATTGTTAAAAGGATTTTTTTGTTAGATTGTATTGTCTTTCAGATTGGTTGATGACACATTCTTTCAGTCGTTTGGAGTAAAATTACTCATATGCTAAAAGCAAACTGTTAGTTTTTTCATAATAAATTTGAGGAGATAAAAGAGTAGCCTTTTCTATACTTTAAAAAATTCAAGTGAAATTTTTAATCACTGTGTGGAACTTTATGATATTCTATCGCAGTTCTGATTATTTTTTTCATTGTAGACGCTACTTTTTACAAAGATCCACTTTTTCCGCAGAATCAACAAACCTACCAACACTTCAGCTAAGATTGGTTTCCTCCAGATCTTATATTCTTAAGTTCAAATCAGCACATTCGGGCTACAAAAAAAAAAAAAGAAAGAAAGAAATACTTTCTCTTGACAGTTCTAATGTTACATGTAAGTTAAATTCAATTGGGTTAAAATGGCTTAAATGTTTGAATACAGACAACAGTTTAAGGAAAAGAGATAACTGTAGAAGAAAACACTTGAAAACCTTAGGATATATTTCAACATACTGTCTGATGTCTGACGTAGCTTGGTTGCATTTGGCTCTTTGATCAGACATTTGAAAAGTTGCATGATACACCTGTAAAACTGCTGTCCATTTAAAGGAACATTGTGGCAGTTATACACACCAAAATTTTGATGTATCTTGCACTCATTTTGTGTCTGGTGGTGTCTGTGTTCAAAGACAGGGAGCTGAATGTTAAGGGAAAGTAGAGAGCTCCCTCTGATGCCAGAATCATTTTTTTTCTTCCACCACTGAAAATATTCTTGAGTTTCAAGGCCAGGGCTTTAGAGACTGTCTGGAATCTGAGTGACGTCCCTCCATTGGTGACACTTAGAGGACCAGATACAGAAACACCAGTCTCATGTAGGTGAGGTGAGTGATAGGGTGCCAATAACGTTGTGACCAATGTATCCATGTTTCTGAACTATTTGCTATAGCTTTCTGTCGTGCACTTTGGTCCCTTTTAAGGTCTTCAGAATGACAAATGTGTGAAAAAGGCTCTTTCTGGAATGCACGTGAAAGACGCAGGAAGAAAGTGCCCCCACCTTTGCCCGGTCACTGAGAAAGTTACTTACTCACACGTATCACGTGCCAATATTGCTCTCATCTTCTTTCCTGAATTCCACATCTGAGGAATTTATGAGTGACATGATAGTCTTGTCCTGTGTCTGGAAGATGTTAGATATAAAACAGCAGTTCTCAACCTGTTGGTTGCAAATGACAATTTCATAGCGATCGCCCAACTCATAACAGTAGCCAAATTACAGTGATGAAGTAGCAATGAACATAATGTTATGTTGGGAAGAGGGATCTTGACAGCACGAGGAACTGCATTAAAGGGTCGGGGCATTAGAAAAGTTGAGAATCACTGAAAAGAATATGAAATTGTACTGCTCACTTTTTGTGTTGCAAACCTATAAATCATAAACAGTTTTCATTCCAACGTTCCACAAAGAAAAATAAATACTAATTTAGGGTGCTTTAAAAACTGATAGGACATTTAATAAAAATCTCTGTGTTTTTTTAACCTCAGTCTGTGAAAATGGGCATAGCTATGATGTCCAGAAAGGCATTTGTGGCTGAAAATATGATAGATTTTGCTTCCATCACTGTAGACTAATTTCAGTGGTGACAGTGAGACCTATAACACTTTGAAAAATTAAAAATAAAGTCTTTTTTTATAGTGACCCCTTTTTAAAGTCTGATTTTTCAATGTCTTGAGATTTGAGCAAATATTAAAAGGATAGGATACAATGAGAATTTGGGTGGGAATGCCCTAAATGCCTTACAAACTTGAGAGGACCATAAGACGTTTTAAAGATTACCTTCAGAAATCCTGTCAGGATTTGATAATCGGTTGAAAGGAGTAAGCAGCCACGTGACTTTTTCTGTTCTTCTGTTTCGTACAGGTCGAAAGTCAGGTTGGCTGGAGCAGAAAATCGAGAAGACAATGCTCTTCCTTACCCCATGCCAGCATCTGAAGCAAATAACACAGAGATGCTTCCTTAGGGTACAGGGGAGAACACATCAACACGGACGCCTCATTCTTTCGAGAACCTTTGCACTTGCTGGACTAAGAAAGTCATGGCATTCCATCCACTCTCTCGTTGGAGACAAAAACATTATCCTGATGGGACCTCCCGGTGCCGGGAAAACCACAGTCGGCAGGATCATAGGTCAGAAACTCGGCCGTTGTGTCATAGATGTGGACGATGACATCCTGGAAAAGACCTGGAACATGAGCGTGTCCGAAAAATTGCTGGAAGTTGGTAACGAACAGTTTTTAGAAGAGGAAGGAAAAGCTGTGCTAAACTTTTCTGCATCTGGAAGTGTGATCTCCCTCACGGGGTCCAATCCCATGCACGAGGCGAGCATGCAGCATCTGAAGAAGACCGGCATCGTGGTCTACTTGGATGTACCTCTGATCGATATAATCGATCGTCTACAATCCATGAAGCTGAACCGAATCGTGGGCCAGAATTTTGGAACACCCATGAAAGACTTGCTTTCCTCTCGAAGACAGTACTATAAGAAGTGGTTTGACACGCGCGTGTTTTGTGAGCGCGGGGCTTCTCCGGAGGCAGTGGCCGCCAAGGTGCTCCAAGCGGTGCAGAGGTACCAGGCCGTGGACTCAGAAACGTTCGTGTCCACACGGCACACGTGCCCCAAAGACTATAAGCAGAAGCCTTCGGCAAAGTGCTTCAGTGACGCAGTGATGGAAGGGCTAGCTTCTGACGGTGGGCTCTTCGTGCCCGAGAGGGAGTTTCCGAGATTAAGCCCTGCTGAGTGGAAAGGCCTCCTGGGAGCAACGTATGTCGAAAGAGCGCAAATCCTCCTGGAAAAGTGCATCCATCCTGCTGACGTCCCCGCTGCCAGACTCGGAGAGATGATTGAAACTGCCTATGGAAAAAACTTTGCCTGCTCCAAAGTGGCACCCGTCAGGCACCTCACCGGCAACCAATTCATCCTGGAGTTGTTTCATGGACCGACCGGCTCCTTTAAGGACTTGTCTCTTCAGCTCATGCCTCATCTCTTTGCACACTGTATCCCTCCGAACTGCAATTACATGGTTCTTGTGGCGACTTCCGGAGACACAGGCAGCGCCGTGCTCAATGGCTTCAGCCAGCTGAAGAGCAGCGACAAGAAAAAAATAGCCGTGGCCACGTTTTTCCCCGAGAACGGCATCAGCGAGTTTCAAAAGGCGCAGATAGTTGGCAGTCAGAAAGAAAATGGACGGGCAGTGGGCGTGAAGTCGGACTTTGATTTCTGTCAAGCGGCCGTGAAAACAATGTTTAAAGATTGTGACTTTACCGGCTTTCTTACTGTCGAATATGGAACCATCTTAAGTTCAGCTAATTCCATAAACTGGGGCCGGCTGCTTCCCCAGGTCATTTATCACACTTCTGCGTATCTTGACCTCGTTAATCAAGGGTTTATTTCTTTTGGAAACCCAGTCGATGTCTGCATTCCCACGGGAAACTTTGGGAACATGCTGGCTGCAGTGTACGCCAAGATGATGGGGATCCCTATTCGGAAATTTATTTGTGCTTCTAATCGGAACCATGTTCTGACTGATTTCATAAGGACAGGGCACTACGATCTAAGGCAAAGGAAAGTAGCGCAAACCTTTTCACCCGCAATAGATATTCTCAAGTGTTCAAACCTCGAGCGGCACTTGCACATGATGGCGAACAGAGATGGACAACTGGTGACAAGGTTATTTAACCAGCTCGACACCCAGCACCACTTTCAGATAGAAAAGATTCTCGTCGAAAAGCTTCAGCAGGATTTTGTGGCGGACTGGTGCTCTGAGGAGGACTGCCTGGCGGCCATTCACTCCACCTACAACGCTTGCGGGTATATCCTGGACCCCCACACCGCTGTTGCCAAAGTGGTGGCAGATCGAGTGCAAGACAAGACCTGCCCTGTGATTATCTCCTCGACGGCTCACTACTCCAAGTTCGCACCTGCTATCATGCAGGCCCTAAAGATTAAGGAGCTCAACCAAACGTCATCGAGTCAGCTGCATCTGCTGAGTTCCTATAATGCCTTACCTCCCCCCCACAGGGCTTTATTGGAGACAACCAAAAACCAGGAGAAGATGGAGTATCAGGTCTGCACAGCCGACATGAAGGTCCTGAAGAGTCAGGTGGAAAAACAAATACAAAGTCA
>PVJH01026902.1:0-29445 GCA_004026705.1 Nesogale talazaci
TCCATCCCAGTGGGCCGCAGTCCCGCGCACAACCACTACGCCACCGGGGCTCAGCCCCACCAACTCTTAGAAGACATGCCTTTTCCTGGATCACTAGTCGTGGGAGTGGGGGCAGGGGGGAGGAAGCTGGGAGGACATTCAAGAATTCTTGGGGAGTTGGGGGGAAGGGGCACTCCAGGGAATCAAAAGCCCAGCCAAGGGCTCCGCAGAAGGAAGATACAGTCAGGGCAGGGGCCTGGCAGCAGGAAAGGGGACTCAAAAGAAAAAAGTTCTGGCCGCACCTGGGCCCTGCTTCTCTATGTCTATCCAATTCTTCCGGCTTGTTCGGCCTGGGCAGATGGTGTTTCGGCTGCTGGGAAGGGGCAAAGGAAGGCCTATCGCAAAATTAGCTCCACATCTCAGCCCGCCCAGACCTTAAGGCGGGCTCAGTACCCAGAGGCCAGAGCGCGGAGGCTGACAGGTACCTCGTGGTGAGCTCCTGAGACATTGCAGAGCCAAGCCTCTCGCGCCCACGATCCCAGGGTCTGGCAGTGAGGGTCCCCGTTCCCTAAGCCCCCCCTAATACTGAGATCCCTAAAAACAGCCCGGGACAAACTTGGGTTGGGGGGAGGCGGCGTGCGGGGTGGGGTGCGGGGTGCCCTAGGGCTTCCTCCCGGCCGGGCGCGCAGCGCCCCCGCGCGTCCGCTCGGCGCGGCTGCAGAAGTACTTGGTGACGCGGCGGCGGCACTGCTCGCAGCGCACGGCGCAGCACCAGTGGAACTTGCAGTTGCAGCTGGACACGGTCTCGGCGCGGCGCTCCTCCACCGCCAGCCCGCAGTCCCCGCAGAGGCGGCGGCAGCTGCGGCGCTCCCAGCGGCCCAGGGCCCGGCCGCGCCGCAGGCACTCGCGGCCCTCGGTGCCCAGCAGCCCGAGCGTCTTGTTCTCCAGGCAGTAGTCGGGGGAGTCCTCCAGGTGCACCAGCTCCCGGGTGGAGATGGAGCGGAAGGTGTCGGCGATGGCGCCGCGGCCGGCCGCGCTGTTGCCCGCCCCCTGCAGCAGGTCCACCTTGAGGGCGGCGTGGTACTTCTCCTTCAGGTGCGCGCCCACCTCGCGGAACTCGGGCAGCTGCAGCCAGCACGTCTGCGTGGTGCAGCTGCCGGACACGCCGTGGCACTTGCACGTGCGCTTCATGGTGCCCTTCACGGCCTGCGGGGCGAGCGGGGGCGACCCACGAGGTCGGCCTGCTGGCTCCTTGGTGTCCCCACCCCCACCCCCACCCCATCCGCCGGTCCAGGCAACCTGAGACCCGCGGGGCTCACCTTGCGGCCCGCTTCGTTGTTGTGCAGATTCATGGCGGCCCGAGCATCCTGTCCCGTCTCCAGGGCGTCGACGAATTGCTTGGAAATGGCCTCTCCGAAGCCGACATTGTCACTGCAGCCTCCCCACAGCCAGCCTTGGCCCCCTGGAAAGGAGCAGGGGCGCAAAAGTCACCCTCTACACCACCGTTTTCTAATTGCGTGTGGGGGATCCGGGTTGAGGGGCACGTTAGGATTGAGTGATCCGGATTCATTTGAGCCCTAGATGGGGAGGGGGGGGGGCTGGATCTGCATTAGTCGGAGCCTGGAACGTGGTTCGGTTCGGGTTGCCACCTTTGCGCTACCCCGCCGCGCTCCGAGGCTCACAGCCTCTGCTCATAGTTTCATGATGTAAGTCGTTGCCCAGCGGATTCCGTGACTGCGGGCCCCACGGCTGAGGACGCCTCCCCCCACCGGGCAGAGGGGCCGCAGGAGACCAAATGGCGCCCAAAAGGTGAGTGAAGAAGGGCACGGGGACAGGAGACCAGCGTCAGCAGCGTGGACGGAGCCGTCCCGGGTGGGGGTGGAGGGATCGGCAGGGGGTGGCTAGTGTTCATTTTGCGCCACGAAGGAAACCGCTCACTCAGGGAGAACGTGGGATCCCCCAGCTTCGCGCCAGGCGGTTTGCCGTGCAGGCACTACGTCCAAACTGCCCCCCACCCACCCCGCCATGTTCCGCAGACTACTCCGAGCCGCCCACCGACACCCTGCTCACCCAGCTGCCCGTTGCGGGAGTCGTCACAGCCGCAGTTGTCGAAGTCCCCCAGGCTGCAGTTTCTAGTCAGGGTGTACATGACTCCAGCAGAACTGATGGCGTGCACGAATGCTGTCTCCCGATTAGCTGGCAGGAACCCCAAATCGGGGGCATTAGAGGGACAGGGTACCGGGACAGCCCAAGGACCTTCTGGCTCCCTTACTACGCCTAATCCTGGTGTGACACTCTTTCCTCGGCTCCATCCCTGTTTTCCCCACCTGTGCAAGGGACCTGACATACCTTCTTCGTGGATTCCTGCCGACTCTGTGCCCTTGCCCCACTGACTCCTCTCCCCTTCCACCCACCCCAGTGACACGTAGGATTTGTGACCAAGGGCGTGGATTCTTGTGGATGCGTGTGGCTGTCAAAGGTGGAGGTGAGAGACTGAGGAAGAAGTGGGGACAGAGCGGAATCTGAGGGTCTGGCTGTAAAGACGCCAGCCCCTTTGGCCTGCTGGAACACTGAAGGCTTCAAGCCATGCTCCCCGTAGTCCTGAAAAGAGCCTCTGAGAAGCAGCGCTTTCATTTATGGCCCTGGTCACTCCTTATCTTCTCACTGGCACCTCGTCTCCACGCAGTAGCCCAGGACCTCCTTTCAGAGCCTGCTCAAGATTGGGAGGGAGGGGCCTGGAGCACAAGGCCTACTGACCTCACCTCCCTCCTGCGCCTATGTACACGATATGGAAGCCGGTTAGCCAAAGGAGGGCCCAGGGTGATTTCGGAGTGAGGAGCAGAGAAGAAGAAAGAGGCCCCAAAATAGGAAGGAATGAGGAGCTGGAGAAAGAAAAGAGATGCCACCCAGGAGAGAGTGGCCCTGGGAGAAGAGACCAGGCGAGGACTCGGGGCATCCAGGCAGCAGCGGCCGTCCCTGGAGAGCAGGGCTGTCACCTGTGGCCAGGGGATCCAGGGAGCTGTGGCCCGGGCTTTCCTTACCACTGCGAAGCCCCAGGGGATCCAGGGAGCTGTGGCCCGGGCTTTCCTTACCACTGCGAAGCCCCCCATGGCTGGACAGCTGCAGGGCTCTCTCGGGGCAGTTCCAGCGGTCCCAAGCAAACTGGTATTTGCATTCTTCGATGCCACTCTGGGCACCAGCTGCCACACTGCTAGAGTAGATCAAGTAGGCCTGGAGCAGTAGGGGGATCAGAGATCAGAGGACAGCAGCTGAACTTGGGAGGCACTGTTTGCTCGAAAGCCCCTTTCCTGCCCGCTCACCCCCCCCCCCCCCAGACAACGACAGAGTAGACAGCTTCCACAGACTTCCTCATTTAACACTGCCAACAGCCCTGTGGCATGGAGACTGCCTTAACCTGGACGCAGGGAAAGTGAGCCAAAGGAAGCCATCCATCCGAGTTCCCACGGAGAGCAAGTGCCACGAGTCCAGAAGGAGAAGAAACACGTGATCAGACGCTCGAGCCCAGGATGCTAGGCTACCTCTCCCAGATGAATCCAAATCACGCAGCCCGTGGGATTCCCGCTGCTCCCATCCCGCTGTTCCCTTAGAGAGGAGCATCTCATTGGGTCTGGAAAGGCCCTTCAAGGTCACTTCACAGAGGGGAAGCTCACTGCACCGAGAAGGAGGTGTGGCTTTGCAGCCTGACACCCAGGAAAGGCTGTTGACTTCTGGCTCTGAAAATTCCAGCCATAAACCTCAGATTCTGTCCTTCTTGGCTTTGACCCTCAATGGTTTGGGGTGTATCCCTAAGCCTTTTGGTACCATGGTTTTTTTTGGGGGGGGGCATCACTGCCCTTTGGAGGTGGGAGTAGGAGGCCCAGCCTTTGCTCCGTGGAGCTGGAATTGAACCTCCATCCCAGTGGGCCGCAGTTCTGCAAACAACCACTATGCCACCGGGGCTCAGCCAGTGCCATGGTTTTTTATGTGTATGATAATACTATATGCAATACATGTTAGCACAATAAAGACTGGAGACAATGAAAAGAAATGTGCAACCTTCACTCAACAAACTAAAATGAGTGAAATCCAAAGGAATCTAAGGATTAGTATCATCACTATTATTATCATTACCTTTGGACCAGTCATCAGGAAATTGTTCACTGACCTAGAAAAGAGACAAAATGGCATGTAAATGAAGAGATATCAAGGCATTTCTGTTTCCGGTCATTGTAAGGATGTTACTTGAAGCAAATTTAACTGAACAAGAAATGAACAAGACTTTGCCAAGGAGCGATTATGCAGGACTAGCCTACTAAAGGTTATTTATTCAGTTTTGAAAGATGTGAAAAAGCTAACAGTACGATTTATTTGGAACCTTAACATCAGTTACAATTGTGAATATCATGCAAATTGGGAGGAAGAGTTGAACATCACTTTGCCCTGGGTGTGCCGAGAGCTAACGTTAATTCACTACTGTGTCCCAGACAGCCACAGCTCTTCACATGCCGTTCTAGTTCAGTGTTAGCTATCCAGGGCTCTATGAGCTCTAATTTACAAGCAGGGAATCTGAGACCAAAACAAGTCATTTTGACCAAGGTCCTCTAGCTGAGGCGTGATTGAAGCGGGTTTTGGATCCCGGCTGGTATGACTTCACATACATTCCTCCAGGATCGCTAGTTCCCTGTCAAGGAGCAGTGGTGATGTTCGTTTCTCTCTGACGGATTCCAATTCATGGCCTCGCCGTGAGGGCTCATGGAAGCGGCAGTCAGGAAATCAAGAGTTGTGTGGCATTCGGCAAATCTGCTGCACAAGACCTCTTGAGAGTATTTTGAGGACCAAGGTGGGCCTGACTCAAGTCATGGTACTGTCCATGGCCTCGTGTGCATGTGAGCGTTGGACACTGAATAAGGAAGACGGGAGAAAAATGGATGCATTTGAATTAGGGTGCTGAGAAGAACATTGCAAGTCCCATGGACTGCTGAAATGAAAAACCGATCTGTCTTGGAAGAAGCATAGCCAGAGTGATCCTTAGAGGCAAGGATGGCAAGGCTGGGTCTGACACACTTTGGACATATTGTCAGGAGAGACCAGTCCCTGGAGAAGGACATCCTGCCCGGTAAAGTGGAGGAGCAGTGGAAAAGAGAAAGGCCTTCAACGAGGTGGACTGACACGGGCCGCAACAATGGACCCAGGTGGGGATGATTGTGGAGACGGCATAGCATCTCCTTTTGTACACAGGGTCGCTGTAGGTCAGAACCAACTTGATGACACCTCACAGCGCCCCCACCAACCAGGAATACAGGGCAGAACTGCTCCATAAGGTTTTCTGGACTGGGGTCCTTTCGAAGCTGATGGTCAGCTCCGTCTACCCAGATGCTTCCAGGTGGGCTTGGCCCATCAATCGTTTAGCTAAGTTGTCAAGCTTCCCTGCTGGCGCCACTCAATGAATTGTAAGGAGAAGTGAACAACAGGCTCTTTCTACAAGGACAGCATTATAATTAAATACCCCAAATAAATCCTTTGACTTTGGAAAATCGTTTGGCAGTTCCTTTGAGAACTACACGTGGGCTTGTCATACAACCCAGAAATGTTATCCGTGGGCAGGGATCCCAGAGATTTTCAGACTTTTTCTAACGGAAGAAGGTCCATTCACATATGCAGCTCCTGTCAGCATTCTTTATCGTAACCCCAAATCTGACACTAGCCAAAGGTGTCTGCAAGGATGAGTGGTTAGGCAAGCCATGGTACAGCCAGACCACGGAATACCCCTCAGCCACGGAGAACTTCCCACGGGTTAAGACGAGAGCTGCGGGCTGAGCCCCGGTGGCGTAGTGGTTGTGCGCGGGACTGCGGCCCACTGGGACAGAGGTTCACTTCCAGCAGTGGGGCTGGGTCTCCTACTCCCACCACCGGAGAGCAGTGATGTGCCCCCCCCCCCAAAAAAAAAAGACTAGAGCTGCATCTGCACAACAGACCCACAGAGTCCATTGTGTCGTTAACCTCCAGAGCAGATGTGCTTGAAACATACACATCGGACTGTTTTCCTTAGATCCCAAATGCCTCTTATTAAGAAAAGAGTGTGTGTCCCTGTAGTACACACTAAAGGAGGCGGAGCTGTCCCTGATGAATATGCTGTTGGGGTCCTTGGGATGTGGATGACAGAAGGAACAGTGGGTGGGTATATAGGATCTTTGGTGGTGGTGTGGTGACCCGTGGGCTGCTAACCACCAGAGTGGCAGTTCGAAAACCTCCAGCCATTCTGCAGAAGAAGGACCAGGATTTCTACTTGCGTAAAGAGTTACTGTCTCAGAAGCCCACAGGGGCAGTTCTACCCTGGCCTAGAGGGCTGCTGTGGTTCAATCTAGACGAGGGCAGTGAGTGTGGTTGGGTTTTAGAGAGGGCCCTTGGTGGTGTAGCAGGCTATGTGTTGGGCTACAGTTCTGGTTCACCCCAAGCTCCCTGTTACTCCCTGGAAGAAAGATAAGATTTATGGCTCCCAGAAAGTTTTTTTGTTTTTTGTTTTTTTTTGCTCTGGTGGTGGGAGTAGGAAGCCCAGTCTTGTTGCTGGATTTGAACCTCCAACCCAGTGGGCTGCAGTCCCGTGTACAACCACTACGCCACCGGGGCTCATCCTCCCAGAAAGTTTTTTTTTTTTAAGGCATCACTGCCCTCAGGTGGTGGGAGTAGGAGGCCCAGCCTTTGCTCCTGGGAGCTGGAATTGAACCTCCATCCCAGTGGGCCGCAGTCCCGTGCACAACCACTATGCCACCGGGGCTCAGCCGCTCCCAGAAAGATTTACAGGCTCAAAAACTCAAGGAGGCAGTTCTCCTCTCTCCTGTAGTGTCGCCATGAGTCAGAATGACTGGATAGGTGAAAGGTGCAAAAAAATGTGGGGGGTGAACTTAAGAGTTTGGACGTATGCCTTCTAGGGGCAATCACGTGATTAAAAGAAAGTGGAACCGTGGGAGATAAAAGTCTAACAGGACGAACAGCTCCACAGAGCCCGGCATAATCTGCAGACTTCTGGCTGGGGGGGGAGAGTCTTCCCATTCCCAGAAGGTTGCTGGTGATACCACCCAGATTGGGTGCTAGTCAAAGATGGGGCCTTCCTGGCCCCTCCCAGCTAGTCTTAGACCTTTTATTGAGCCCCAGATCTGCACAGCCAACTCTCTCCTTGACATCACCTCTTCAGTGTTTACTGTGGCTGTGTGTCACGAGTTGGTGCCCACTCATCGAAATCCTGTGCAGGACAGAATGCCGCACTGCTGCTCCTGCACCCTCGGCATTTAATAATGCTGCTGAAGTGAGCCAAATATGGTCTCTGCCTATGGGCGCCGGGTGTTATTTCTTTACAACAGATGGACACCTGTCAGCCCAGAAGCCCGCTGGTGCCAAGTTTAATATAGCCCCAGCAGATTTTTATCATTTTGAACCTTCACCCTGATTCGTGTTTTCCTGACACGGCCCCCACTACGGCCATAGAAAAGACCAGTCCTCTATTTATAAAGTTGCTGCTGTCTCTGCTCTCTCCAAAGGTCTCTGACTCAGAGCCTCCCGATCTTGCCGCTGAGGGACATTCGCTAGACAAGTAGACATGACCTCATGTTGTCCCTTTTCCTTTCAGGGGCACCCCGACCCTCTCTCCCTGATGGAGACCTCCAATGTTACTGCCTTTGGAGTGCGTCCTGGTACAGGGAACTGCATGCAAACCTCTTAAGGCATCAGCCCCCACAGTTTTGGGCAAAATTGTTCTGCTAGATAGGTTTATTGTGCCAACCTGGCCGATAAAAACACGTGGGATTAACAAGCTCGCAGCTCGATTGAAGGGAGAAGAGAGAAATGACTTGGTGATCCCGCCTCCCTCTCTCTTGCTCTCTAGTGATCAGGCCAGTGTGCACCTGCCTTAACTAGTTCTCTGCCGCCACTCGTGAGTTACGCTACCAGTGGGGCACCCAACCCGTGGAGTGTGTCACGCACGAGAGCTTGCAGTTCTTTTGAGACCTGCTTCGCCACACTGCTGGTATTTACATCATTTGAGCTTGGGACTGTGGGATCCTGTCATCTGGCTGACTGTTGATGACCCACCCTGCTGTTTGCTGCCGCTGGCCGGAGACTGCCTGAATTGCGCTGTGGAAGACTCAGCTGTCTGCTTTCTTGACTGTGGACTGAGCAGCCCTTATGAGTTGAACTGAGCCCTCACTGTGGACTAATTAGCTGTTATATTCCTTCATGCTGTATATATCCATACACACACACACACACACACACAAGTATCCTGGTTTTGTTCCTCAAGAGACCCTGTTTAACACAATTGTAAAACAATACAACTACTGTAGAAAATTGTTTATCACTTCCCCCCAAAGGTTAGATACAGAGTAACCATATGACGAAGCAATCCCAGTCTCAATAATTGAGAACTTTTTGGACATCGCCCATGCAAAATTCATATAAAAGTGTCCATAGAGGCATTTTTCTTGTTAGCCAACATGTGGAGACAACCTAATGTTTACCAACCGATGAAAGGATGAACAAAAGGTGATATGTTCATAAATGATAAATTCTTCAGTCAGTCAGTAAACAGGAATGAAATACTAATACATGCTATAACATGGATAAACCTTGGGAACATTATTCTAGAAGCCAGACTCCAAAGATCACATCTTGGACTGATTCCATCAATATGAAATATTCAAAATAAGCAAATCCACAGAAATCGAAAGTAGAAATGGGCTGAGGATTGGGGAGGGACTACTAATGGATCTGAAGCTTCATTTTGGTTTTTCTTTTTTGGTGGGCATCACTGTGACCTGGTGGGAGTAGGAGGTCCAGCCTTGCTCCTGGAGAGCTGCTGCTGGATATAAACTCCCAACCCGCACACAACCAGTATGCCACCGGGGCTCAGCCCCCATTTTGGTATTCCTATGAAAGGACTCTGAAGTTGATTATGGGGATGATTGCACGTGCCCAGGGTAATAGGAAAGGCCATTGAGTTGTGCCTTTTAAGAATGAGTTTAGGGCTGAGCCCCGGTAGCGTAGTGGTTGTGCGTGGGACTGCGGCCCAATGGGACGGAGGTTCAATTCCAGCAGTGGGGCTGGACCTCCTATTCCCACCACCAGAGAGCAGTGATGCCCCCCAAAAAAACAAAACAAACAGACAAAAAAGATTAGCTATTGGGGGGGGGGAGTTTTAAAAAAAAAGAATGAGTTTAACAATAGGCGAATTAGATCAAAATAAAGCTGTTATTCAAAATCTTAATTATTTTTTACTATCTAGTTCAAAAGTCAGAGTCAAATGTATTAATTCCTTCTTTGAACCCGAGACCCCCTCCTTCCCCGCCCCCACGCCGCATATTTAACTTTCCCTTTACTCCCTTAGACTGGAGGATGAAGAGGAACAGTCTTGATTATTTTTCATGTTCCCCTCCAGCTCCTAGCCTCATACCTTGAATATACAAGGTGCTGTATGGAATTAGGGCAGTCTGGAAAAAGGGAGGATCATGAGGTGTGACAGAAAATTTCAGAGCAGAAGGGCTTAATGAAAAAAAGCTTTGAGAGGCAGGCTGGAAGGAAAAGCACTGCAAGCCAAGCCAAGGCGCCTGCTAATCGCCCCACGTTGTGAGCAGAGGACCACGTTACTTTAGCAAATGATCATGTACGAGAACAACAACGGGTGTGGAGCATATGCACACAGAGGGTAGTGTGATAACCAAACCTTTTAGCAAAGTCAGTCTGACACATTTACCGCTATGCATAATTGTTATTGTGCTTCATAGTAATTAGACATAAGTGGTGAGCAATTTACATAAATAACTATAGTTAGTTTTGCTTTAACACTGCCAAATAAAGATTTTATCACTGCTTCTTCTCCTTGTGTTAGTCTCCTAGTTTACGTGGGTATCCTGATACCTTATAAAATTTAATCCTCACACAATAAGAGATAACACGTATTGCGTATGCCAGGGACTCTTCTAAATGCTTTACCTGTATCTTTCCTAATTAAACACACACACACACACACACAATTCCATGAAGTAAGTACTGTGCTGCTTAGTGACTATTCAGTTTGTGCACCCTAACTACTAGGGGTTTTTCCTGATTTTAGCTCAGGTAATTATCTTACCATCTTACAGGTAGAGCGGTCTCAAGAGAGCGATTATCTAGTGTCGCAGCTAGTTAAATGGCACAACCAGCCTTTGATCCTAGGCAAGCTGATTTTAAAGCATATACAAGGGGGCTTTCAAAAAATTTTTTTGTGGGGAATCTCACGGTCTTTTAATTCCATTTCCCGCAAACTCTTGGAAAAGCCTGTGTTCCTTAATGGGTATGCTTTGCAACTCCTGTTTTCCTTGCTGTGATTCTTACTGGCTGACCCAGGTCTCCTAACCCTTGAAGAGTTAAGTATTTCTGGGAAGTCTCTGTGGTGCTAACACACACAGGGTGTCTGCCGAATTTAAAAAAAAATAGACTTTTATTGATCTATAATTCACATGTCACACCATTCATTAGTTTAAACATATTAAAAAGAGTTTCACTGTCATCATCACAATCAACCTCAGGACATTTTTTCATTCTTACACTCATCGTTATTAGTTCTCCATCTCCCCCAGCCCCCTGCCAAGACCCTAAGACACTATTAATCAAGTTGCTGTTTCTATAGATTTACCTATTTTAGATTTCTTATCAAGAAATACAACTGCCCCCCAAAAAAGCCCCCCAACAAAGACAAAATAAAACATTTAAAGACCTCAGTCCAAAAGAAAGCTTAAAACAAAAAGAATGAGAATACATTTGAAATGGATCAAAAAGGAGACAAGTGATAAAGTGTTACATTTAACCTAACTGCATCTGCATGGACCCACTTTCCAAGGCACTGTGCTCTCAAGGCTGTTCACATCCCTGGCTGCTGGTCAGAGGAGAGTCTCAGGAGGCTTGACCCAGCTGGGCCTCTGCAGATGGGCTTTGGGTTTTCACCCTCCTTGATAGCCTTCTGCACACTGGGTGTTCACAATTTAAGCTCAGATAGCAGTTGCTCTTCCGTATTTGAATTTGATGACACACATAGGCCGGTGTGCTTCGTCCCCTGTGGTCTTGGCTGACAACCCACTTCGCAAGTTTCGTATTTTAAGAAAAATCTATAAAACCACAGACCTTTTTCCTTCTGGTAGTTAGATACTGCCGAATTTCTCCCCCACGCTCTGCTGTAGCACCCGGGTCTTCTCTCAAGGAGGGCCATGTCATGAGAACTCATTGTTCTTAGAGTAGGGCTTATAATGAGCTTGGAACTCAAACTCCATTTGCATATCCACAGCTTATATATGTCCCTGATCCATCATCATCATCATCATCATTATTATTATTATTTTATTTTATTTTATTTTTAGGCATCACTGCCCTCAGGTGGTGTGAGTAGGAGGCCCAGCCTTTGCTCCTGGGAGCCGGAATCGAACTTCCATCCCAGTGGGCCGCAGTCCTGCGCACAACCACTACACCACCGGGGCTCAGCCCCATCATTATTATTTTGATGGGGGAATATGACACATGCTCCTCATGGGGCATGTGGTCATTCTATTGATAGTATCATTAATATCTGCTGTCTTTTCATGCTCCTGTGGTTCCAGTCTTCCTCCAGGCCCATCAGGAACCATGAGTTCCAGGCATGTAAGGGCCCGATGTACAACAGAAGGTAACATCCCCTGCACTGAGTCTTCCCCCCATTGTGGTGAGGTTTGTCTTGCTTCAGCTACATGGCACACTCTGTCAGACATCGTCTGTTTTATCTCAAGGCCACTCTATCCCAAGGTCCCATCCGCTGGAGTCTGCTGCTACTCCCAGTGGGCTTCGGGCATCAAAAAAGTGAGGACAGATGTCTTTTCACCTCTCGGGAGTTTTACGCTGCCCCTTGGATCAACGCTATTTATATGCACGGATTTTACAGTGTTTCAGTAAAAATCGCTATTTCCATTGGCACCGCCGCCTTCACTGGACGTTAGGCCACCTAATAAATTCAGGTGACAACCTTCATTGCTGAGTCTTCTCAATTCTCTTCCTTGAGTGCCAATTATCTCCTGGGGAGACTCCATTCTCCTTTATTTCCACAGATCCCTGGATCCACTCATTATCATGCCCAGGCACACTGACTGGACTTAAACGGGAGCTTTTATTTTTGCATTAAACAGGCCACTCAGAAGGTTTTAAGATGTCCTCTGGTGTTGACACCCTACCTCGGCTCAGTCTTTTGGGACTCTGGCTTCCTCCCATCTGGGAGCAATGTGCTTTGGCCTTGACCCCTTGGCCAGGTGGGCACCTCTCTGCTCTCATAACAGCTCTCTGAAGAACGCGTGCTGGCACTCGGGCTGATCCTGCTCAGTCTGAACCATTCTGGTTCGGAGTCACTTTGGGAACTGGGCGTTTCCGCTGGCTCACAGCAAATGGGCAGGGGCGAAGATCTAGCTGAAGAGCGAGAGGGTTCCTGAAGTATTCCCTAGGTGAAGTTTGAGCTCCGTGTCGGTTGCCAGATGCTGGAAAGGATGGCTCAGGCGAGCATCTCGCCTGCAGATCTGTGGAGGTCACGGGCACCCACCACACCAAGCCAACTTCCTCTCACGGTCAGGCGTGGTGCCTGGCTCGGACGGGACTGGCTTCTCTCCCTCTCCAGCTCGGATCTCCGCGTGCCCGTGTGGTCGGTGTTCTTTTAGAGGTGTCCAGCTGGCGAGGGCAGTGGAGCTCACGCGGTCTGGTGTAAGAAAATCCTCTGGGGGAGTGGATTAAACAGGACGATTTCCAGCCCCCACCGTTAGAAACGCTCGCTGTGGACTGAGCCCCGGTGGCCTCAGTGGTTGAGTGCGGGGCTATGGCCCGCAGGCTTGGCGGTTCAAATCCAGCGGCCGCTCCTGGTAGCGCCCACAACCAGCAGAAGCAGTAATGCCCAAAACAAACAAACAAACAAACAAACAAATAGAAACGCTCACTGAGTAGTGAGGGTAAGCTGCGATAGGAATCCATCTCTACAAGTTCCTCCATCAAATGACCACACAGTATCACAGACTCCTCACAAACACCAGACGAGAGGGAAAATGAGAGGGGCCTCCAGCACCCGAAAACCAAATCGGATCATATTTCTCAGATCATAAGATGCACTTTCCCCCTCCAAGGTGGGGGGAAAATGAAGGTGTGTCTTTTGGTCCGCAGGTGTGGTACCCCAAACAATTTAGTATACTGGTGCTATTTGGTTCAGAATATTTTTCTTCTTGTTCTCCTGCTCTAAAAACTGGGTGTGTCATATGGTGCAAAAAATACATACTTTGGGGGCACAGGAGAGTCAAAGGATTGCTTCAATCTTCTGGAAAATGACCTCTGATACCTCAACTGTAACCCCAGGCTGCTTCTGGAGTCTGGAGTTTGGATCTGAGGGCTTTGAGTCTCAGGTCAGAAGGGCCAGATGGCTTGTCCTTTGCGCAGCTCTCAAAGATGCTCACTGGACATTGCCCTAAGAAGCCAGGCCTTGGTGCCCAGAGCTCTGCAATGCAGTATATCTCTTCCTCCCCTTCACATTTTCTTGGGATCACAAATGATGGGTGACTGCCAAGCCCACCTTCCCCAGGCGAGGTAGGACAGAGTCTCGGGAGTGGATGATGACTGAGAGGCTTCTGAGTTCAGAGAGAGACCCCCCTCCTCCAGGACACAGGCCCCGCACCTCCACTCGTGAAAGTTCTTATTTTTGGGGGGGGGGGCATCACTGCCCTCTGGTGGTGGGAGTAGGAGGCCCAGCCTTTGCTCCTGTGGAGCTGGAATTGAACCTCCATCCCAGTGGGCCGCAGTCCCGTGCACAACCACTATGCCACCGGGGCTCAGCCCTCGTTAAAGTTCTTGGTGCTGGGCAGTTCCTCCACGGTCTGGGCCTACCTCCTCTCACTCGGCCCCGGTTCCCAAGGAATCTTTCATTTGTTCTTTGAGGTCGACTTCTTCCTATTCACTTTTAGGGACACCTCCTCCTTCTCCCAAGTAAGAGTTTGGGACCTCTCTCTCTCTCTCTCTCTCTCTCCCTCTCTCTCTCTCTAACTCTCACAAAAGCATCCCACTGAATATGGCCCCAGTTTCCACTTGCTTCCCACCACACTGGTCCTCTTAGTGGGTCCTTTCGTCTTTGTCATCGTCACCCATACCTTCTGCCTCTCAGTGTGTGTCTAAGTCCCTTTTGGGTGCTCGTGGTCCACTATCCCTGGAAGGGTGGTTCCCACAGGACACGGGGCTGTCCGCACTCTGGAGGCTTGGAGTCCTCTCTGACGGAGCCTTCTGAGGACTTCACGTCCTTGTCACATTGTTTTTGTGCTCTGGGGACCATCTCGCTCACTTGGCAGCATCTGGCATCTGGCGCAAGACAGCGAAAATCTAAAAATTCTACCGCGTCTCCAACTCCCACGGCTTTCAGCACAATGCCATTCCCCTCGGGGGCTGGGTTGCCTGCTGGATCCCCATTGCCAGAGTCGACTTGATGACTAATTTAAAAAAAAAAGTCGTACCCCACCCCCCATCGCCCTCAGCAAGCTGGAACCGGAGAGCAGGAACTTTGGATTAAGCCACATAAAAGAGAAGGTACGCCTTCTCTTTTAGCTCCTCAAAAGTGTCTTAGTTTCTTTTTCAACTCATCTTACTGGGGGCTCATACAACTTGTATCATCCATTCACCCATCCATCCATCCATCCATCCATGGTGTCAAGCACATTTGTACATCTGTTGCTCTCCTCGTTCTCAGAACATTTGCTTTCCACTTGAGCCCTCAGGATCAGCTCCTCTCTTAGTGCTGCTGAAACAGCCACATCCATGGCTTTAAAGTTGAGAAACATCTTCCCCACTGTGTAGGGAGCTGGGAGTCCCGGTGCAGAGCACTGTGTGCAAGGGAAGAGGCAGTTTCTTGGGGGAAGATCTCTTTCCCTTCTATGCACCAGACCTTCTGTGTTAGTCTGGGTAGAGTAGAGAAACAAATTCATAGATACGCATATGGATATAAGGGAGAGGTTTCTATACAAAAGGAATGGAACATTGAGAAAGCGTCCCAACCCAGTCCAGTCCAAGGTCATGAGTCAGGTATTAGCCCATATGTCCAATACCAATCTATAAAGCCTCACTCTGACTCATAAAACACATGCAATGACACCCGGACAATCATAGGGCAGTGGATACAGAGTCTTATGCATCCAGTGGTGGTAGAAGCATCCGATGCTGGCAGGGGTCTCCCCATGGCTCCTCGTTTCCAGGGCTTGGGGTTCGTCAGCAGTATCCATTGGTGGTAGAAGCATCTCAGTGCTGGTAGGGGTCTCCCTGTGGTCTCCCAAGCATCTCAGCACTGGTAGGAATCTTCTTGTGACTTTTCCAGCTTCAGAGGTTTGGTTCCACCGGAGTAAGCCCATGTGGCTTCTCCTCCAGCTCCTCCAGTCTCCAGGAATCAGTATCCATCAACATGCTGTCATCTCATCTTGTCAGTAGTTCGTCTCTCCTGATTAGAAACTGAGTCACGTCTCTCCTCTCCAGTTGCAAAATACCATGAGGCTTCCCAGAATTCTCCAGAGAAAGTCATTCCCACACAGAGGCCTCATTGGCTATCTCCAGATTGACAGGCTAGACTCCACTCCTACACTCCTACTCATGAAATTGACATCAAATATATAACTGCCCCACCTTCCTTCATGCCTTGACAAGTTCTACTGTGTGTGGGGGGGGGAGTGTCCCCCCACCATTTGTGCTGGCTTCTCTGTGCTTAATCTGCAATTTTTATGTCTCCAAAGACATCCCCTACCAACGCATGCATACAATGACACGGCTACTCTAAAGTTTGATTCTGTCCCCGGGAGGAGGGCTCAGGATGCCAGCACATGGTCTGGGGAACCATCTCCGTATCACAGGGCTTCCAGCTTTCTGATGTATTGGTTTCTGTCCATCTTCTTTTCTTAACCTAGTAAGCATTATGCATAGGTTTGTACGGTCTAATTTTCAAAGCATCTCTTCTCCAGATGCCATGTGACGGTGTTTATTACCTTAGGCATTTCACAGAAAATTACACTGCTCGGTCTTCTGTGTGCTTTTACCAGGGAGTAAGCTCCCCTCTGATTATGTTCCATCATCTATCTATCCCTCTTTGGGGGTGGTTCTCCAAACCCAAGGCTTCCTGGTGGTGCAGCGGTTTAACGCTCAGCCGCTAAGGGACCAGGTCCTGGTTGGAAGTCCCCAGTCTCTCCCAGCAAGGCCACTGCCTTGGGAACTCTGTGACACTCAACCCTGTCCTAAGGGGGCCTGTGCGTGGAACTTAACGGAACAGCAGTGGGTCTTCCAACCAGCCTAGCAAGGAGGTGTCCTGTACCAGTGTACACATCCTTGTACGGTGAGCGTGTTCACAGCCAGGGCAAGAACACGTGCCTGTGTCACATTAAGGGATAGCCCAAGGCACAGACAGGCACTGCACCAGCCACGCTGAGCACCGGATAGGTTCAGATTCTGCAGGGCTCTCCTTCTGTATGACTAGGATCTCGTTAGAGGTTGTTTGCATGCTGGACTTCCTCAGCAATGAGCAGGAGAGACCGAGCCCAGAAAAGAGCCCAGGCCTTGGCGTCAAGCTTCTTCTGGTGCCCCATCCCCATGATATCTCCCTTGAAGTCTTCTTAATTCAAGCAATACTCTAGCTTAACAGGTAAAATGCCTGCTTTGAACAGGGTTCTCTTTTCCAGAATGATCGATCATGGAATCGAACTGACCATAGCAGCTCTGTAGTTTGGATTGGTAGCTCAGGAGGCAGGGAAGGTTCCTCTGGCGGGGGGAGTGGGGGGCGGAGGGAGGGGAGCAAGGAGGAAGGGGGGAGTTATTTGAACCAAGAGGTGGAGGATAGTCATACAGGTCAAAGAATAGAAACAATGTCACTGACTCATCCAAGGAGAACTCATGTTCAAACTGTGCATCATTCCAGCAATAACCAGAATAGATTTTTTTGTGTGGGCATCACTGCCTCTGGTGGTCATGGGAGCTACCCAGCGCTGCTCCTGAGAGCCGCCGCTGGATTTGAACTGTGAAACTCGCGGGCCGCAGTCCCGCACTCAACCACTTACACCACCGGGGCTCAGCCCCCAGAATAGATTATTAAAGAGAAATGAATGTCCCCTCGTGCCTCCCCCCCCACAACCTCTTCCTTTGTTCTGTTCTTCTTCATGTTCCCAATACTCCATTGAGGACCATGGCCAGCTTCTCCCTAACCTTTCACACAGGCACCTGTCACCCATGAAACATGTTTTGGGTCCACTTTCTGGTTCTGGCCTCCGTGGAAGAGTCCATTGTGAAATGCCTGCGACTGTACCAGTTTGTCGGCAGTCCTGCAAGCTGCCAGAAAGGCCCGTCAGATGCAGGAGAAGGATGGGGGAGGTGTGACCACTGCCTGTGTGGTCAGGAGACCAGAAGCCCAGAGGGCGCCTGGCTACCATGACTGAGCATGCTGATAAGAGTCTGTCAGAGAATCCTGGTGAAAAGGAGAAACTGGAACAACAGAATTTCGAATTTCCACTGATGACAGATTTTTCTGGAGTCATGGAGGTTGACTGACTCCCTGAAACTACTTTCCTGAGATCATCTTTAAACCTTATCCCCCTAAGTTTTTTTATTTCAAAATGTCTGCCCTGAATATTATGCTTTTTAAAACATCTCTTTATTTTGAATCAAACTGACAATAACAACTTGAAAGTTAGAACAATGAAAAAAAAAACAAATTTGACCAAGGGGACCCCTCGGGCAATGGTTGGCCATCTGTGAGTCATGAGCCACGTGTGGCTCAGTCCGTGTGAAGGAACATGGAAAGCGTTTCAAGGCTATTCTTTCAGATCACGGTGATTTCATTTGTTTGGAAAAAAACAAACGGAAGGTCCATGAGTGGCTTTAAAGTCGTTAGGAGAGCCAGGATTGGCGCTCTGGTCCCAAGAGTTTGCCGACCCTTGCTAGGGGAAGGGGAAAGAATTGTTTCAGAGGAGGCACTGCGTTTACGTCAATGGTGGGGGATCCCTTGTAAAAGGACAGGAACAGTGGCCGTTCAGCATGAAGAACACAATCGAGGACACTGAATTATACCAGGGGGATGAGGGGAAAAATGCGTCGGGTCAGGAGGCTCCAGATGTCCACTTCAGGAGCTGCAGCCTGGTTACTGTACTGCGATGGGCAGGAGGGAGAAACCGTGACTCAATGTGGATGACACCTCTATCTGGAACCTTCCAAGGAAGTACCAAGGGTAAGGAGAGGTTCCCGATTCACAGAGGCGCGTGTGGGCTAGGAGGTACTCGGGGAAGCAGTGTGCCCTGGGAAAGAGCGTTTCTGACAGGTCTGTCTCCCTCCCTCCTGCCCCACCCGACAAAGGTCCAAAGACACCTTTCATGGGGGGAGGTCAAAGACAGCTCCTTTGGAGTTTCCTTGCCATGATCTCACTCCTTCACAAGGCACAAATCACATAGCCAGGAACACACACACACACACACACACACACACAGTCACAAGAAGGCAGGGTGTACTAGCCGCCCCCCAAGGCTGGTCTTTATTTCAGGACCCAGCTTCACTCCCCAGTCCCTAACAATCCGACAGGTCTTTAAACAAGGAGCAGCAACTCATTCTACAATGAGAGAGAGAGAGAGAGAGAGAGAGAGAGAGAGAGAGAGAGAGAAGACATAAAATATGGGGGGAATGCAACCCATCAGGTAAAACAGATGGTCAAAGAGCACATGTGTGTCAGTTGGGGGCACAGCTCGATCCTCCATGTCAACTAAAGTCACCCCCTCTCAGTCCAGCCCTTGTCAAGCAATCACTGACAAAGACCATCTAATCAGTCCAGGAGGCAGCTGTGTTCCACGGATCTCAGAAAAACCCAACCCAATCCAATCCAACAACTTAGATTCCCTCCGGGCACACCATTGATTTTAAAGGGAGAATCCTCTTTGTCCTACACGGATCTGTGTCCCAGGAGCTTTTCCAGAGCGATAAGCATCTTTCCCTGTCCTCATCTCCTTCCCTCTGTCAGTGTAGCCAGCACTGCTGTGAAATGCCATGTCCAGCCATGAAAACAGCATTTTCAGCACTTAGCATTTCAAGGAGGACTCTCTCTAACTAGGGATTCGCCTTACTCCCTCTCCTCCCCTGGGTCTCTAAGTGGAAGCTGCTAAGGATGAGCTTAAGCTTGTTACTCTTCCCAGCGAGCCCCGCCAAGACGGAGGACCCATTTGGGGGTCATATTTTCTGATCTTTACTTTCCTACAGACTACAGCAGACATCCCTGCTCTCGGTTGCATCAGCAAGCGCTGTCCTGGTGTTGTTCCGGGTCAAGAAGATAAGTGTCCATCGCCATTGTCAATAAGTATCCCATAAAAGAACTAAATGGACGCACTAGACTGGACAGGCTGTAGCACTTCGGTACTGTCTTCCGTACTTAATGGGACTAAATCAATAGGCACGCTAACATTTTCCTCTCCTCAACCTGACCCAAGCATCAGTTTCTGTTGCCTTTTTTTTTTTTCCCCTAGGCTGTGTTTGTTGACTTTGCTAGCCGGTCACAACTCAAACAGAATTCAACTCAAACATGCACCTATTTGCATGGATTCTTTCTTTTTACTATTGTGTGGCCTTGATCCCTGCCCCTGCCCACAAAGGGTATGCCCCAAGACTCCTTTTTCATTGGCGACGCTAGGTCTTTCAGGTGGGGAGCTTTCTGAACTGTGTTCTCATTTGGAGGAATGAGACTAAGAGACATACATGCAGCTGGAAATGCTGCAGGACACATAGATGCAACGAGATTAGTCGGGGGGCGGAGGCGGTTGAAGGTGGGTGACGAGGCTTGTTTACTTAAGTATAGACTCTTCTCTCTAACAAACAGTGCAAGTGTCCACATTGCAGCCAGAAAGCTTTGTAAGCAATCATCTCTACACAATCTGGCTTCCACTGGACACTTTGGAATAAGACAAAAAAAAAATGCCCGCCTGGATGATCTGGACAGTCTCCCACGGTGGTACGGATGATCCTAGATATTGGTGGGGTGTGCAGCCTTCAAAGGTTTTGATACAGTGAAACCGCAGGCCTGTGTCACAGAAAAGGACTGACGCTCTGTGACGGCAAAGTAGAACCTCAGTTTTGAGTGAGGGGGACGGTGTCTCCTGAGGCAGGTGGGTTGAATCTTGGGG
This sequence comes from Nesogale talazaci, assembly GCA_004026705.1. NCBI lineage: Eukaryota > Metazoa > Chordata > Mammalia > Afrosoricida > Tenrecidae > Nesogale > Nesogale talazaci. Next base: position 20,169 of record PVJH01026902.1, read on the forward strand.
TGGACACGGAGCCTCTAAGCATGTCGTCTACTGGCTGCATAGAAAGACCCAACTAAGGGCATTCGTAGAATCTCACTGGAGCAGAACCTCATGGCTGCTGCCACAAGAGGATCCTGAAGTTGGGGAAAACAGCCTATTTTTTAAAAGTGCATTTGGACTGGTCAGATAATGGTGAATTGAAACGATCCCCTGAAGGTCTGAAGATACATTTCTCTGCCTGGGGAAAGCCCTGACCTAAGAGGCAGACAGGGAAAAGGATGTGATCGATAACAAGATTTGACCATAAAGATGGAGAATAAGCCATCAGTCTTATAAGTCATAAGTCTTAATAAAAATAAGTCATAAAAGCTTGGTTTATAACGAGACTGAAGCATCTGTCCAAAATGGATAGAGTATCAGGATATAAGCATATTTTCACTGTGTGTGTGGGGAGGTGGACAATGGGGAATGTTATTTATATGAACCAAGTACACAGAGTTTCCCCAACTGTTAACCCACCCTGGTCTCTTATCTAATAATAATAAAATATGCTTTCTGATGTATACAGGTTTATCCTAAGGGGAAAAATGGTATTGACCTCGCTTTCTAAGCCATATTTTCCTCTGCCTTTCTGATGGAAACAGAGTTAAGGGAAGCCAGCAGGGAAATTTTGTTCATGAATAGCTCTCAGAGAGAAAAGCACTGCCCAATACAGAGCAAGACTGAACCAATGATTCTATCTGAATATAGAGAACGAACGAGAAGGCTATCTCCTCTCTCCATGGATGAGAATGCCTTTTCTTCTGGTCCTTTTTAACACCCCACTCACCCCCCTGTACTATTAGAGAGGAGATTCTTTTCACACACACACACACACACACACACACAGAAAGGCACCTTTGAGCATCACTCGTAGCACTTATATAAATCACCTTCATCAGAAAAGCTCTAAGGGAGATGGGGTAAGGAGGAGCCGACGTCAAGGCGTTCAAGAAGGGAGAGAATGTTTGTGGTGGCCACTGTTCAATACTGCTTGACGCGATGGAACTGTGGGACAATGTGATATCTGTATTCGCTTCCAATAAAATGGTTTGATGGGGGGAAATAAAATCCTAACGAGCAGATGAAAGAAAAGAAAAGTCATAAGGAAGTTCCTCTTCCCAGAACCTCAGGGCTGGCGTGGGGGATCAGAATACAGCACAAGCTGCCCAACCCAGAACCTGGGTCAAGGTCCGAGGGAAGCTCACATACCTCCCACTGCCTGAGAGTCGCAGGAACACAGTGAGACTGGGGCTTGTTTGTGACCGAACACTTAGGAGACCCTGAAGTGCCCGCACCCCTGGTGTCAGTGTGTTCATTCCACATCGTTTGAGAAGTGGCGGCTCCGAGAGGCAGCGCCCAGGGCCCAGGGAGGAAAGCAAGGATCATGCATGGAGCGAAACTTCCCAGGCCATGTCTCAAGGGCTTCGAAGAACTCTGAGGTGAAGCTGCTAGTCCCAGAGTTCCTTTGCAAATGCCACGCTTTTTTTAAGACCACGTGGATGAGCCAGAGCTGTTGATGGGGTGTGTGGACCTTTTATCCTGGCTTTCCAGATTCCACAGGACCTCATTTTCTGCAGAACGTTCGGGATTCCCGCCTCTGCACGGAGGAAGAGCCCTCCCTAATGTGGTGGACTTAGTGGACCCCCCTCAACAATCACTGCTAAAGTGACCAGACGTTCCGCTTAACAATTTAACAACATCCCACGTCATTTTAAAATTAAAAATAAATATATTAGAATACTATTTTTGCATTATATGAACTTTGGAGGGGGGCATCACTGTCCTCTGGTCGGAGTAGGAGGCCCAGCCTTGCTGCTAAAGAGCTGCTGCTGGATTTGAACCGCCAACACAGTGGGCCGCAGTCCCGCACACAACCACTACGCCACTGGGGCTCAGCCCCTATGAACATTTTTGTTGCTCCATATAGACCAAATTTTTAATCAAGAACTCTTCTTCTCCGCGGCATCCCCACACCCCCATCAATGGTTCCTGCTTAAAATCTGGTCACTTTAATCACTACTCTTCTTTTTTGATGTATATGAATGGGGAAAACCCACCTCCCATGAATTCCATACTGTTTTAGTGGGTTTGTATTTTCTTACTCATAATCCCCATTTGAAAGTTAGTGTCCTGGCTGAGCCCCGGTGGCGTAGTGGTTGTGCGCGGGACTGCGGCCCACTGGGATAGCGGTTCAATTCCAGCAGCAACTCCACAGGAGCAAAGGCTGGACCTCCTATTCCCACCACCAGAGGGCAGTGATGCCCAAAAAATAAAAACAAACAAACAAACAAAAAAAAACGAGAGTTGGTGTCCACCCATGTGGAAAGTCATGGTTTTACCTAAAGCTGCTGCTAGCTGAAGCTAAGGGTCCAGTGTTCCCCTCCAGTCACTGAGCCCTCCCCTGCCTGGGGGTCCAACAGTCAGCAGTCTGAGAACCGTGGAAAGGGAACCCTAGAACCAGATATGTAGAGAACCAAAGGATGCTTCCCTCTCCCCCTCCCCCAAAGCTACCTGTTAGCAATGGTATGATTATGCGTGGTCTACTTGAATTACGAATTGTTGTAATATCTGTGAGAGCTTCCAAGAAAAGGATAAAAAGCAAAAACCGACTCATAGGATCCGGTGAGTCAAAATCCGCTTGAAAGCCTGAGGGATACCTGAAACGCTTGCCCTGTTGCCGGCAAGGAACAGGTCCCTCATAGCTCCTGCGTCACAACTTTGGAAGGAAGCAGAGGAGCCAGGAAGAACCAGCACGAAGTCAGAGTCCCTCTGGGCCCCAGCCCGTCTTTTCTGCTTCGGTGGGTGAGTGAGTTGATCAAAGACAGAGGGAGAGAGAAACGGACAGAATCGGGCAAGGGCCAGCGTGGCTGAGAGACTTCATTTGGAGTAAAATGAGGTCAAGAGTTAAGATAAAAGGTGTCTCTGGCCTGTTTAAACGACTCTTGGGGAGCAAAGCAGTTCAGGGCTTGACTAGTGGACATGTTGATGGCTCAAACCCATGCACGTGGGCCCTGATGGCCTGTTCCCCAAAGGTCACAGCTTTGCAAATGCTCGGGGACCCACATCGGCTCTGCATATGTGGGTCTCCATGAACCGGAATGAGCTGGAGAGCCACGGATTCGATCTGAGGTTTTGACTCTTGATGAACAGCTATCTTGGAAGGGGCATCTCCGATTGGCTCATCTCTAGCCACTGATAAGGATCGTCCCTGTCTGGTGGTAGCACATACACTCAGTCTTTTCCAGGAGCGATTAGAATGAAGAAAAATGAATTCAAACGAAATGCTTTCTTTTTTTCTTTTAATTAAGCAGCATTGTTGTGATTGTTGCTTTTCCCTCTCAACTTCCCCAACAGGAAGAAACAGGGGGCGAGCCTTCTTCTCACTCCACAAGCTTGCTATGGATTTGCCTATGAAAACTGCATCGGGGAGCTGAATGGGATCACGCTCATATTTCAAACAAAGGGGTTTTTGTTGACAGACCCTGTTAGTTTGGTCATTTCAAGCAGATCGACTGTGGACTAGCCGGGCAGGCATTGCTAAGTGCTTTTGAGGTTTTTAGATAAAAAGTTGATCATAAAGCATTAAGGGAAAACATCTCAAAGGCTGTCCTGGGTCAAATTTCTCAGCCTCATACAAAAGAAAGGAAGAGTAGCTTATGCAAAACCCCGATCGTTTCGTGATAAGACCAACCAAGATTTAATTCTCAAGTTGAGGATGACTTTGTTTCCCCCAAAGGCTAAAACCCAGCTCTTGACAATGTATAAATGCTTCATTCCCTTTGGGGCTTATGGGGCTGGATGTGGGGTGAGCAAATAATTAAAACCCACTTGCATTATACCGGGGAGTTTTACATTTTCTCCTCAAAAGTCAGGCCAGGAGAAAAGCAGGGTTTGTAAAACCGTTTTCCAATTAGAACTTTCTTTCACATCTCTCTCTTTTTTTTTCTTTCTTCCTTTTGAATCCAGACACTTGAATTTGGACAGACAAGCAACCCAGCCATCTTTCAGTGTGGCCGTGTCAGTAGCAGAATGAAATGAACGTGACCCTCTCCAGCAGGGAAGGGAACACACAGTAAAGGTATTTTTTATAGAACCATTCTTCACTCTGCCCTGGTGGCCGGGGTGAGGAATCTCGTGTTTCCCTTTGGCTGATACTGAAGCAGCTGAAGGCTACCACGGGCCTCAGTAGAAGCACTCTGAAATTGTCTTCTCTCCCCTTTGTCGTTTTTTTTTTGTTCTCACGGAGAGGAGAGGGGAGCGGGGTGAGAGAGAGCAAGTGAGGGAGAGAGAGTGCTAACAGGGATATGTTTAATTAAAATGACAATTAAAATCCACCAATTATTTGGTCAGACGCTTTGCAATCCAAAGTCTTTAGAAATGGTCGCTCCCATCGAAAACTGTTGTCATAACTTGACACACTTCTTATCAACCCTAAACAAAACAGAAACACGCCTGAACTCACTTCTGATAAGAATATGCTGGCGATTAGCACGGGAGATGGATGTCAACAAAGACATTGTCCTGTCTTCCTTGAGAGTTTATGGAGGAATCAGCCCCCTGGTCTTGTTTCAAGGCATGGTCAAAGAGAGAACTAGTGGAGAGAGCACTATTGAGCTTCTGTGGGAGTGGAGGGCGGAGTTGAACTCAGCAGGCATCCCCCAAGTCTGTCAGACTCTGTTGGGGTGCCCTGGCTCACAGCCCCTTGCATGCTCCTTCAGGTACGGAGACTCGCATGCGTTTCCCAAGAGCTAAAAGTGAACGATGGGGTCCCTCCTGTGGGCCTTCATTGTCACTTACAAAGGCTTTTCCTGGGTGTGATTTTCTGAGCTGGCTCGAGATATTTGCAAATGAAACAGTCAAATAAGTTTGCAGGGAGGTTTTGATTTCTAAAACAGTTGGTTTCAAACAGGCTTGGTACCCTCCATATCAAATCTGTAGCTCAACTCGAAATGTAACCTAGCAAATCAACCGACCGATTGACGATGATCCAGCAGCGACGGGGGATATGCCGATAAAAGTTCAGACACGGGGTACACAATAAAATCTCAGTAACGTCTTGTCTCCAGCGTTCACCTTAACGATTAGATTCAATCCCCAGTAGAACCTGCTTCCAACCCACCCTCTTCTTTCACAAAGGCTGACACCAAGACAGTGGTCAAAGAGCTACTTTCCACCCACCCACCGCTTCCCCAAACCTCTTGGATTAGTTGTTGGGATCACAATGTCTACCTAGAAAATCTTTGAATTGCTTCTCTTACTGGTAGGGCTCTGAAAACACACGGTGGTCAGACATAGGAATTAGGAAGAGCCCTACTTGACAGTGGTTTTCCCAAAGCTCTGATGTTTCCATAGAGGAAGGTGAGGACACCAACATAACACATACACATCTTACCTCTTTGCAGCTGCACGGAGTTCAGGTTACTTACCAGGTGTGACTGAGTTGAAAGAGACAGGTGAGAAACAAGATGCACACAGAAGGCTCCATAAGAAACGATCCTTGGAGCACAGAGAGAGAAAATTCTGAAACCATCGGAGGCAGGCAAGTCAGATGGGGATGTGTTCTCCTGGGGAAGAGTGGGATGGAATTCTCCTCACACCCCAACTTCCTCGGTGGGTAAGCGATCCCAAACAGTTGAGGGGAGGTGAAATGGAGCTGCCAAACTTCCAAAGGAGAGATTATCTACTTAATTAAAGTTTTTGTCCCCCCCTCTAAGCCCTTCAGCCAATCAGAACTCAAGTGCCCGAGAAAGTTTGAGTCGATCAAAAGAACACTCCAGGACCCTCCCAGACAAACGCAGAAGAAGGGGACGAGGAAAAAGGGGACAAAGAGAGGAACGTGGAGAAAGGGGACAAAGAAGGAAAGGGGAGGGGAGGAAAAGAGATAGCGAATCCCTCCACCTAATCACTGCATGGAGTCTCTCCTTCCTCCCTCCTTCCCCTCCCACCACCACCAACTTCCCTCCACCCCACGTACACACACACATACACACACACACACACAGCCTGCTCCCCAAGAAGGATTTGGAAGGGACTGTGCTTTCCCGTTTGTGCTTTAATGGAAGAGTGAATTTGCATTCAGGATAGCTCTCCTCAGGGAGAATATACATATATATGGATATACATATGGATATACATAATATATATATCACATACTAGGTAAACTTTTGCCCTCTGATTTGAGTCTAAGGCGATACCGTCTCCCAACCCTCTCCTGCATTCTAAGTGAGGAAACTTCCGAAGCCCAAATTTTCCTGTCATATAACTCTGTGTTCAACATCTGCTACATTCTCAACTAGGCAGGGTAGAAAACCTCTCAAAGCGAAACAGGATTTCTGCCCTTATGATGTTTTTTGCCATCTGGTAAGCACTCAGTTACAGGTGAAGTAGTGGCAGGTAAGCCTTACTCTGAGGCACCACCCAGCACCGCACTTCAGGGTCTTGAAGACCCCAATGCACAAAATGGAATCAACTCAATGCAACCAACTAACACAAGAGGATGATGTAAGAGTGCAGCTTAAAAAATAGCAAATTGCTACAAACTGACCTTCAGTCAGGCTTCTCTTGAAAAGGGTTTTTGAAGAAGGTAAAATTTGGACTTCAGAGAACAGGTAAGATGTCGATAGTCACACAAGACTGACCTCAAAGTCTTCACACTTCAATTTGAGTAGAGAAACGAGAGAGGCACTAGGAAACCAGGTCTCTCTGGTGCTCACTTCTCTGCCTGCTGTCTCTTCTCACAGGAAGGGTGGCAGCTGCAGCAGGCCCGAGCACCTAGAAGTCCAGTCCATGCCCATCTGTAGGCAACTGGACATTCTCTTACAGAAGGGTCACGGGGAGGAGATGAGCCAGTCAAGGTACAGTGTAGCAACCATGAAACATACAACTTTCCTCTTGCTCTTAAATGCTTCCCCCTTCCACTCTCATGATCCCAATTCTACCTTACAAATCCAGCTAGACAAGAAGTTGTACAGAGGTACAGATAGGAACTGGAAAGACAGGGAATCCAGGACAGATGGCGAGAGTGGTGATACCGGGAGATGTAGAAAAGGGGAATCAGTGATAAGGATCTACATATCACCTCTTCCCTGCGGTACAGACAACAGAGAAGTGGGTGAAGGGAGACATCAGACAGTGTACAATATGACAAAATAATAATTTATAAATTATCAAGGGTTCATGAAGGAAGGGGAGGGGGGAAATGAGGAGCTAATACCAAGGGCTTAAGTAGAAAGAAAATGTTTTGAGAAGGATGATATGGCCACAAATGTACAAATGTGCTTCGCATACAATGGATGGATGAATGGATGGTGATAAGAGTTGTATGATTCCCCAATAAAATGATTTAAAAAAAAAGGAGTGAAACCCAATATCAACAAAAGTATTGCGTTTTGTCTAATGGTAACACCGTATGCTGCTGTTAGGAATATGAATTAATCCAGCTCGTTTGAGAGTGCTCTGATAACATGGGTTTTAAATGTTAAGTACATTAATACACTTGGACCCAGCCTTTTTACCTTTTAAGAAGCTATTGTCAGGAAGTAACCAGATGTTCATTGAATTATTACAAACAATAGTGTCAATAGCCACTGTTGGAGAGTCTGCCCAGCTCCTGGTGACCTTTTCAATGGGTCCTCTGACCCCAGTGATGGGCGCTGGCAGCAGTGCTGTACCACAGGACAGCCCCCTGCCCTCTCCCTACTCTATGACTGCATGGATACTCACTCTGTGACCACTCGTTTCGGTACTGTGACCCCAGCTGGGCCCATCAGGCTCCTACCCTGAGAATTTGAATGGGGGAAAAAAAGAGAGGAAAATTGTATCTCTTTCAAGCTCCCTCTGAAGACCTGCATGCCCCATGCTTGCTTTGCTTTGTTTTTCAAAAAGAGAAAGAAAGAACTTAGAAAACAGGAGATAGAAAGCAAAAGAAAATCGTTAACAAAGGAAGGAAAGAGAGAATCTCAAAAGTCTACATCAGAGAGAGGATAGAGGCAGGACCCTTGATGGTCTAGTGGGTTATACCATGGCACTGCTGATCTCAAGGTCGATGGTTCGAAACCACCAGCTGCTCCACATAGGAGTGAGGCTTTCTGCAGTCTAGGAAAGCCAGAGGACAGTTCTACCCAGTCCTAGAATAGCCATGCGTTGGATTGGATTTGATGGCAGTGAGTTTGGATTTTTTTTTTCCTGAGAAGATGGAGGAAACCTTTATACAAACAAAAAGGGCTTAATAAATAATCCTTAATAACCCATACCTGGTAAGACAGTTTGATGTTTATCGATATTACTTTGGACAATGACCCTCTTTCATAATATTTGAATTCTACTCCGAAATAAATCTCTCTCTCTCTCTCTCTCTCTCTCTCCCTCTCTCTCTCTCTCTCTCTCTCTCTCTCTCTCTTTGGCATCACTGCCCTCCAGTGGTTGTGGCGCTACCCAGCGCTGCTCCTGAGAGCCGCCGCTGGATTTGAGCCACCCAGCCTGCAGGCAGCAGTCCCACACTCAACCACTGACGCCACCGGGGTTTCTAATTGAGGCCAACTCAAGGTGGGGGAAACTGCTGTGTGCCAGAGGAGGCACTGTGCTACAAAGCAGGTACCATGGCTCATTTTGGGGAATGTAGAGCCTACAAAAGACAGTCTCTGGCTGAGCCCCGGTGGCGTCGTGGTTGTGCGCGGGACTGCGGCCCACTGGGATGGAGGTTCAATTCCAGCTCCACAGGAGCAAAGGCTGGGCCTCCTACTCCCACCACCTGAGGGCAGTGATGCCTAAAAAAAAAAAGACAGTCTCTTCTAGTGTCTATAATATGACTTAGCAAATAATATATCTGAACCGTGTAGCACAATTAAATGAAACCCATTAAAGTATAAAGTAACTCAAAAAAAGTCACACTCACCTGCCATGAAGTGGGGGCTGAGTCATAGAAACCCTAGAATGGCTGCTGAGAATTCCTGAGACCGTTCATCTGGACTGGAGTTGAGAGCCCCGGCTTTCTCACAATGGTTTAAGGGGGAGCTGATCACCCTCCCAGGGGGACAGACTGCAGAAAAGCGGGTGCAATGAGAGAGCAGTCAGTGTAAGACATGGAAGAAAAAAAAAAAAAGAAGAGGAATTTATAAATTATTAAGGGGGCACGGGGGAGGGAGGGTGGTGGAAGAAGGGGGGGAATGAGGACCCGATGCCAGGAGCTTATGTTTTGAAAAACATGATGACAACATATGTACTGATGTGTTTGACACAATGGGTATAGGTATGGATT
>PVJH01026903.1:0-29430 GCA_004026705.1 Nesogale talazaci
ATAATAAACCCTTAAAATGGTCATTAGGGCAGTGAGTCAGTTGCTAAATTATTTGAATCCCACCCCTGAATACCTCTTCATTTGTACAATAATTTTTTAATTTTTGTTTTCCATGTACAATTATACTGCTCAATTCTCTTAAAAAAAAAACCCTCCCTTCCAGCAGTTCCAATCTAACCACTGGCCTGAAGGTGCTCATCCGTCTTGGTTTCCCCATATTTCCAGCTCCCCTCTCCACCAGTATACCTTCTCCAGTCCATCTGGATTTGTAAGGTAGAGTTGGGACCATGATGGTTGGGGGGAGGAAGGCTTCAGGGACTAGAGGAAACTTGAAGGCATCATCGTTGCCCTGTTACACCTTGACTGGTCTGTCTCCTCCCCTTGACTCCCCTGTAAAGGGGTGACCAATTACCCACCAGTGGCCTTAGATCCCCACCCTGCTCTCCCCCTCATTCGTGATGATGTGATTCTTGTTCTTTGATGCTCGATACCTGCTCCCTATGGCCCTCTTGACCACACATGCTGGTGTGCTTCTTCCAAGTGGGCTTTGCTATTTCTACACTGAATGGCAACTCATCTATCTTCAAATCTTTGAGACTCCAGACATTCAATCATTTGGTAGCTGGGCACTATCATTTCTTCTACTCTGTTTGCCTCTGTATCCTTTTGTCTTCAGTGATATTGGGAGTCAATTGGTCCACTGATTTTGATTTTTGTTCTTTGATGCCTGATACCTGATTGCTTCAGCACCTCATGATCACACAGGCAAGTGAGCTTCTTTTGTGGTGAAGGTGGGGTAGAGAGACGAAACCAACTGCAAGGATAAGCTCCTATTTGAAGGACAGGCATCAAAGGAGTGGGTTGGGGGAGAGGTTGGGCAGTGTAAGATATGACAGAACAATAATAATGTATAAAGTATTGAGGGTTGGTAGGGAGGGGAGAGCAGGGGAAGAGGGGAAGGGATGGAAACGCCAATACCAGGGACTCAAGGGGAAAGGCAGATGATTGGAGACCAATAACAGCAGCAGACATGTGAAAGTGCTTGGCACAGTGTGTTTATTTATGTATTGTGGAAAACAATGTACGAGCCCACAATAGAATGATTTTAATTTTAAAAAACCCTCAAAATCAAATTAACTGTCATTGAGTCAATAGCAAAACTTCTTCAATGGGTTCCTGAGACTATGCCTCCTTATGGGAATAGACACGCTCATCTTCCTCTAGTCCCCACAAGATTACACATTAGTAATCATTGAGTGGATCCTGTCTCCAAATGGACTTGAATCTCTTAATCTAATCTCAGGGACATTAGGGACAAAGACTCAATAAAAATTTATTTCAGCACCTGCATTCTTAATCACAGTCTATCTCCTTCTCACCAGCAGGATTACATTTAGATTCAAAATTCTTTCTTATCTAGGCTCAACTGTATCCTCCCTCCAGTCACAATTATTTTCCTATAGAATGCCCTAGTGACTACTACATTTTATTTTTGAGGTGTCCTCCAATGCTCTGTCACTCACTTGAATGACCCTATTCCTCTGCCCTAATCCGAATCCCATATTTGATTATGAGTCCCATTCAGACCTCACTAACCAAACAAAACATTCACAGATAGCTTTGCTCCTTCAGTGTTCATGGACTTGGAATTCTTTCAGCACATTTACTGGGGCAACTTTCTCATGATGGATATGTAGTTTTGAATGTATATTCCAACTGTCTGATGCCTTATTCCCCCAACACATATTAAATAGCACAACTAAACTCAACCTTGAAAAAAATTCCCTTCTAGTATCTTCAAGTCTTCCACGAAAACTATCTTCTGAAGACTTCTTCTTTTTTTTGAAGCCCTTAAACCAGGCAGTAAGTGAGCTTTTCTAATAAAGAGCATCTTGAACACAGTAGTCCTTTGAAGAACCATTTGTACAGCTCAAAGTGATAGTATCAACTGAAAAGTTCAGATAGGAAACTTAAGGTCAGTGAGCTCATTTTAATGGGGGAAGAAGAATTTGGAAAAAAGAGGGTGATAATAATTGCACAATTTGATCATAATAATGTCAGTGAATTGTACACATAGAAATGGTTGAATTGATGGATGTTTTGCATGTGTATATTTTCATCAATAAAAAAATCTTTTGAAAAATAATTTTTTTCTCCAAATAGTTGAGCTGACATACTGTAGTCGTCCAGTAAATTTTGACTCATAGTGACTCTTTAGGACAGAGTAGAATGTCCCTTTTGACTTTCTGAGACTTTTAAATCTTATAGAAGCAGACAGCCTCATCTTTCTCCCAAGAGAGACTGGTGGAATTGAACCATTGACCTTGTGGTTAGCAGCTCAATGTATAAGCCACTAAGTCAGCCTGGCTCTTTATAGTCAAGCACAATACAAAAAAAAATTATATATATAAAACTGAATGTCAGTTTGAATGAGCTAATCATTGGGACAGAAAACTCACTCAAGTAAAAGACAGAATGTATGGGTTCACATCTCAGTAAGATCCAGAGGTAAAGATGGCCCATTTTGTGTCAAGGGAGAGATCTCATTGGAGTTAGGCTGTAACCCTCAGGTCTCTGTGTTGGCTTCTCCCTCAGGGAGGTGGAGCCTCCTTATGAGTGGATCACCACAGATTCAGGACTATACCCTTTCAGTCCCAAGGCTTTCAGTAAAAGATATTCTGTTTTGTCTGGGATCATTTTGGGGTTTTTTTTGTTTGTATTCTTTTTTCCTTTTAATTTTCAATTTTTTAAATCATTTTATTGGGGGCTCATATAACTCTTAGCACAAACTATTCATACACCCATTGTACGCAAAGCACATTTGTACCTTTGATGCCATCATCATTCTCAACATTTCCTTTTCACTTAAACACTGGTATTGGCTCCTCCTTTTTCCACCCCCTCCCCACAGCATCCTCCCTCAAGAACCCTTGATAATTTACAAAATATTATAATTTTGTCTTGTAAAATGCTGTCTGATGTCTCCCCTCACCCCCTTATCCATTGTCCATATCCCAGGGGAGAAGTTGTATGTAGATCCTTATAATTGATTCCCTCTTTCTACTCCACCCTCTCTCCATCCTCCCAGTGCCACCACTCTCCTCAATGGTCCCAAAGGGATCATCTCTCCTGCATTCCCCAAGTTTCTGGTTCCCATCTGTACCAATGTACATCCTCTGGTCTAACCGTATTTGAATTCAGATCATGATAGTGGGAGGGAGGAAAAATTTTAGAACTAGAGAAAAGATGTATATTTCATCATTGCTATACTGTACCCTGACTGACGCGTCGCCTCCCCAGCACCCTTTTGTAAGGGGATGTCACTTCCCCTGCAGATGAACCTTGAGTCCCCAATCTGTACTTCTCCTGATTTATAATGCTATAATTTTTAGTTTTTTGATGCCTGATATCTGATTGCTTTGATGCCTCATGGTCCTACAGGCAGGTGTGCTCCTTCTATGTGGGCTTTTTGCTTCTGAACTAGATGGCCGCTTGTTTGCCTTCATGCCTTTAAGGCCCCAGATGCTATATCTTTTGATAGCTGGTGTGTTGGTCATATACTTAATGTTAATTTCATGATTGAAGGTGTAGGGGTGGAGTCTAGTCCGTCAATCTGGAGATAGCCAAGGATGCCCCTGTGTGGGAATGGCTTTATCCTGAGAATTCTGGGAAGTCTTGTGGTATTTCTCAATTGGAGAAGAAAGACTTGATTCTGAATCTCTGAGAGATGAACTACTGACAAGACTAGATGACAACATACTGATCAATCCTGATTCCTGGAGAATGGAGGAGCCAGAGGAGAGTCCACATGGGCTTGCCTTGATGGAGCCAAATGTCTGGGGCCAGAGAAGCCACGTGGAGACTCCTATCAGTGCTGAGGTGTTCAGGAGGCCATGGGGAGACCCCTGCAAGCACTGAGATGCTTCTACTGCCACCAGACACACAAGACTCTGCACCCACTCACCTGTGATTGTCCTTGTGTCATTGCATGTCCTTCATAAGTTGGAAGGAGACTTTATAGACTGGTATCAGACATATGGGCTAATATCAGACTTGTGGCCTTGGACTGAACTGGGTTAGGATGCTTTCTCAATGTTCCATTCCTCTTGCATTTCTCTTATATTCATATGCATGTTTGTGAATTTGTTTCTCTAGTCTACCCAGACTAACACAGCCAGGCACCATCTGCTTTCTTCAGCACAATTGCTTATGCACAACTTTGTCTTCAGCGATCATTATCAGGAAGGTGGGCATGCAATGATATGATTTTTGTTCTTGATGCCTGATAGCTGCTTTCATTGATACCTTGTGGTCACACTGGCTGGTGTGCTTCTTCCATGTGGACTTTGTTGCTTCTGAGCTATATGATCACTTGTTCATTTTCAAGCCTTTAAGATCCCAGATGCTATATTTTTGATAGCTAAGCACCATCAGTTTTCTTGACCATATTTGCTTGTGCACACATTTGTCTTCATTGATTATGTCAGGAAGACAAGCATTGAGGAATGCCAATTTAACAGAACAAAGGAAATACTTGAGTAGAGAACCAATGTTCATCTGCTGCCTTCATACCAACCCTTTAAGTATGTGCACATAAATCTATTTCCCCATCATCATAACTAAATATATTTTCCTATGTTCGTGCCTGTATTTAGATCTCTGTAAATACTCTTTGCCTCCCAGTTCTTTCTGCTATTTCATTTTACTTTTCTCTTATCTCACCATCATTTTCATGCTTCATTTGAGTTTCAGTGATTTCTGTTACATTATTCTTGACCAATATCTAGCAGGTCTTATACACCCACTGATTTTGGATCACTTGTTGTTGCATTGTCCCTGGGATGGTCAACACCAACCACCTCCTTCCCTCACCTCCCCATCTCCCACCATTACCATCAATCTCATGGTTTTCTCCTCCAGACTGTTCATTGAGCCTATCTTGTCTACATAGACTTGCAGAGATAATAATATGCACTCCAAAACAAGACATGACAAGATGAAGCAACTAAAGAAAACAAAAGGACAACACCAACAAAATAACCAATGTCCAGAAAAAATAATATATATACACATATATATATAAACAAATAAATAATAATAGCAAAAGAAAAATCTTATAGTTCAAAGGCTGGCCATTGACCTCTAGGAGTGTCCCCTGGTTGAATCAGCTGGGGTGTCACATCCTGGCCCCAAAGTATATCCTTAGCACTCCCTCAGGAACTCCATGCCTTGATGTGGTGGGGTCAGACCAGCTGCTCTCCCAACTCTGCTTCTCCAGTGTTGTCCCCATAGGGCCCTGCGTCAGAAAGGGACGCCATATTTCATAATGCAACTGGCCATTTGTTCCTCTTTGTGAAATGACTTTTCGGTGGGGGGAGATCATTCTCAAGGCTCAATGGGCCATGTTGCATTCCACTCTCTCTTCCTCCCCCTTTATTTGCTCTCCTGTGCTCTGGTCAGATATGCCTCTCTCCTCACACTGCAGCCTCAGTGCTGACCTCTCTGGCAGTCATGTGCTTGTGTTAATTTCATGATTAGGATGTAGGATGTAATCTGGAGATAACTATTGAGTAGCCAATGAGGTCTCTGTGTGGGCAGGGCTTTTTCCTGATACGTCTAGGGGGGTCTCGTGATATTTCCCTCATGAAGATAAGAGTCTATCTTCCCAGTTGTTGGGAGTTAGTCTCAGAGATGATGAATCATGGACAAGACAAGATGGCAGTGTCCAAGAAGCTGGAGAAGCTGGTGGAGAGACTACATGGCTTTGCCCTGATGGAGGCAGACCTCTGAAGCTGGGGCAGCCACATGGAGACCTCTATAAGTGATTGCTTCTGCCACCACGAGATGCTGTTGATAGACCTTAAGCCCTGAAAGCGAGGAGCCATGTGGAGACCTCTGACAGCACCAGGATCTGCACCCACTGACCTGTAGATTTGTGAGTCTGAAGGAGACTTTATAGACTGGTTTCAGACATATGGGTTAATATCGGACTTATGTCTTTGAACTGGACTGGACTAGAGTGTTTTCTCAATGTTCTGTTCCTCTTGTATATGAACCATTCCCTTATATCCATATGTGTGTCTATGAAATTTGTTCCTCTAGTTTACCCGGAATAACTAACACAACCTCTAAAGCAAACTCCCTGGGGGGGAGGGGTGGCTGTCCATGTAGTTGGCATTGGGACTGGGTCCTCATACCCCTCTGTTTGTATTCTTTTTAAAATGTGCACTTCAGTGACATTGATGATCTTCATCAGGTTGTGTGACCATTCTTGCCATCCTTTGCTGAATTTCCTCTGCTCTAAGTGCTTTTCTATCTAACCTTTTGCATTGTTATTGTTAATTTGACCCCATACAGATTGCTCTTTATAAATACACAATGATTAATGCAGACTTTTAAAAAATACTAACTTAGCAAAACTATCATTTCATTTAAAGAACACTTCAGGATATATTTTTGGTTAAAGGTTTAAAAATCATGTTTTGGCAATCATTTTAGGGGCTTATTCAGGTCCAGAAAGTCTGAATTTCATGAAATTTTTCTATTCTGTTCTCCATTCCTCCCCACCATTATCACCCCTGTGAGTAGAATTGTTCTGAGCACTATGTAGTTCTTCTGGTCTCCGAGGAAACAAGGCAAGTCTTAATGAAGCACAAGCTAAGAGCTACACACTTTTCCCCCTATCCCTGACTCCTCTTTCTCTGTTGCTTCAGGTGAGTAGAGGATAATTGTATTTTGGTGGATGCTTGTGAGCTTTTAAAACTCCACTATGCCACCAGCCCGGATTATGCAGATGACATAACCTTGTTTGCTGAAACCGAAGTTGACTTGGAGCACTTGCTAATGAAAATGTAAAACTGCAGCCTTGAAAAACTTGAAAATGTAAAACTGCAGCTAATGAAAATGTAAAACTGCAGTATGGTTTACAAGTCAGTGTAAAAATGTAACCCAAATCCTCACAACTAGACCACTGGGCAACATCATGATAAAGGGAGAAAAAATTGCACCTTTAAGGATTTCATTTTTCTTAGAACTGCAATCAGTACTTGTGGAAGCAGCAGACAGCCAATCACAAGGTGTACTGCACTGAGCAAATAGGTTGCACCAAAATTTGTTGACATGTTGAAGAGCAGCAATGTCACTTTAAGGATTAAGGCATACTTGACCAAAGTCATGGCATTTTCAGGTACCATATATGCAGGTGAAAGTAAGACATTCAATAAAGAAAACTGAAAAATCGATGCATGTGAATTATAGTGTTGGCAAAAAATACTGAAAATATTGTGGACTGCCAAAAAAGCAACAAAAACATTTTTGTCCTAAAAGACATACAACCCGAACGCTCCTGAGAAGCTCGTCTCATGTACTTTGGACAGGTTATCATGAGATGAGTCCCTGGAAAAGGACATCATATTTGGGAAAGTAGAGGTCAGTTAAAATGAGGAAGACCATCCATGAGATGGATTCACATAATGACTACAACAATGACTACAACAATAACAATTATGAGGCTGGTTTAAGACCGGGTGGTGTTTTGTTCTGCTGAACACAGGTTTCTATGACTGCATGGCACCTAAAAGCAATGATGATTGCCAGAAACTAAGAAGTAGACCAGGAACACAAAGAAAGATACTGTTATCTGGAACAGATTTTTATTAAACCAACCTGGTTTTGCACTCATACCTACACTATTATCCTGGCCTGAAAACCTGAAGATGGAACAGACTTATTAGGCATACTACTCTTATACCCTCATAAGTCCTGCTATCGCATGAGAATGTTTGAAGCTCTGATTGCAAGCATACCTGAGTCAGGTAACTATACTGAGGGTGACCGCCAGGATCCCTAGGTTATGCAAATGGTTGGCATACCTGATTGCTAATAGAAAATTTGAAGATTCAAGTTCAGGCAGAAGAGGCTTGGAGAGAGGCCTGGCGATCTACTTCTGAACAATCAGCCGTGAAAAACCTTGTGAAACTCAGTCCTGCTTTGGCTCACAAGCGGTCCCTATGAACTGGTATCAACTCCACGAAGGCTTGTAACTGGAGTGTCTCTCAAATGACAGGAACAAAAGATCAGGATAGAGTTTGCCTCAAGGACATAATGGTTTTGTTAGAAGAAATGCTGGAGAGATAAAAGACATGTTTATAGAAGGCAACCCCCAATTTGGGGCTCTTTGATAAGTTTGGTTTTTCCAAAAAGAAGGAAGTCGCGTCCACGGTGAACAAGTAAAATTGAAACATTGGTTAGTAGATGTTTCTTCATGCTCACAAAACATGCTAGAAGGAATTGGCTCTGGGTAGAATTCCTTTCACTGTATCCTCTCTGCTTCATTGTTCTCAGTAAAAGAAAAACAATTCAGTTTGATATTAAAACGTAGTTAAATTTTGTTGTCACCTCAGTACTACAAAGAAAACACAAAATAGATTGAAAACCAAGTCATACTTCAGCACTTTTAATAAAGGACAAATGTTTCTTCCTTTGTAGATGTACAAATAGAGTTCAGGTGAGTTAGATCTAAGAATTTAAATGAGATATGCCTCAACATGTAATTAATACTTATCAACTTTTTAATGGAACACAAATCACTGAGGTGAAAGGCTGATTATTGGTTCAAATTTCCCTACATAAAACTTGACCTTTCCCTGCTGGGGGATTTTTCAGCTTTCTGAACAAGAAGACAGCACTATGCAATTCCCATGTCTGTAAGGTGGAGAAATTGGTTTTGAAAGAAAGAAATCCCAACTATGACTTTTCTTTTTTCTCCTTAATAGAATGAACAAATGCATTGATCTGTTCTTCTCACAGAGGCCTGTAAGTCTCTTATTGGTCTGTTTTTTGAATCATACAAATTCAAGACAGCTTGGCAGGAAGCAAAATGCCTGGGTTCTCAAATGGTTCACCAAATTGGCCCATTAACCACTATTCAGTTTTCGCCTCTCCAGTTGTTGGTGTCCCTTGCTCTCTAAGTGAAAATTAATGTCATTCCTTTGCATGGGGCTCCTTAATGAAAAGCAGAGTGGTGACTTCTCCTATTAGAGCAATTTGTCCTAAGCCCGAAGGAAACCTGCAGCAACTTCATCAAGCCAGATTCTTCTTCCTCAGCCAAACACTGAAAGCGATGAGACTTGGACTCTCTGCTCAAGTTATCCAGGTCATTAACCTATCTTCAAAACATTGGCAATTAAAAATCATAAAGAAATAACTTTCCAAGAGGACCAGTGAAAGGGAAAGCATTGGCAAACACATGTAAAATGAGAGAGAAGCTTACTCCTGAATTTGACAACTTATTGAAAAAGCAAAACCGAAGATCCTGTAGTTATCTGGCAATGGTTCAGGGGAAGGAGATCTATTTACATAAAGGTTTAGTATTAAGGAAGCGGATGGACATTGAACCTCTGCTCCAGTACGCCATCAACACAAGAACACTTTGTTCTAATAAGCCGGCACTCTGAGATGCTCACCTTCCCGATACAATTGCTGAAGACAAAGTGGGTATATAAGCAAATGTGGTGAGGAAAGTTGATGATACCCACTTATCAAAAGATATAGCATCTGAGGTCTTAAAGGCTTGAAGATAAGCAAGCAGCCATCTAGCTGAGAAACAGCAAAACCCACATGGAAGAAACACCCCAGTCTCTGTGATCATGAGGTGCCAATTGGATAAGGTATCAGATTTCAAAGCCCCAGAGCAAAAAATCATAATGTGAATGAGGGTGTGTATGTGTGTGTATGTGTGTGTGTGTAAAATGGAGACCCAAAGCTAATCCGAAAGCAACTGGACATTCCTTTAGAGAAATGTTGGGAGGAGAAGATGGGTGTAGTAAGGGTGCAGCATAGCACCGATAAAACATAGAGTTTTCCTCTGGTTCATTAATGCTTCCTCCTCACCACCCCCCCACCATCACCATCCTAACTCTACCTTACAAGTCTGGCTGGACCAGATTATGTACATAGGTACAGATGGAAGCTGGGAGATAAGCTCCTTGGGACCAATGTTGAGAGTAGCCATACCAGGAGGGGAAGGGGAAGATGGGGGTGAGAGGGGTGAGAACCGATTATAATGACTTATCTATAACTGCTTCCCAGGGGAATGGGCAGCAGACAAAGGGGTAGGGGAGACATCGGATGGTGCAAGATATGAAAAAATAATGATACTTTGTAAATTATTGAAAGTTCATGGGGAAGGGAGGGGGAGGGAGGGGAAAAATGAGGACCTGATACCAGGGGCTCAAGTAGAAAGAAAATGCTTTGAAAACGATCATGGCAGCATATGGATGGATGTGCTTGCAACAATGAATATATGTATGGAAGGAATATACAAGCCCCCTGTGAAATGATTTTTTAAAAAGCAATAAAGAACAAAAGCATTTTAATAATCCTAGCTCTACACCCAATTTTCAGGTGGCTATGGATAACAGTGAAAGTCCAAAACTCATTTACAGAATCTCCAAGGAACTAAATCTCCATTGAATGTCTTTGGGATATATATACTGCTACCCTCAGCAGAGTGCACCGAAAGTAAATTAATGCAGATGTACTCACTGCCCTCCAGTTGATTCCTATTCCTAGGGACCCTGCAGGACAGGGTAAAACTGCCTCTGAAGTTTCTGGGACTGTAGCTGCTTATCAGAGCAGAAAGTCCAGTCTTTCCCCTGAGGAAGAGCTGCTGGTTTCAAACTGCTGGCCTTGTGGTTAGCAGTCCAATGCATAAGCACTATGCTTCCAGGACTCCTAATGCAGCTATGATTTGATTAAATGTGAGTCTCTTATCATTTGTTTTCCTTTCTGACCCACTTTCAATTTGTCCTACTTTTCTATAAATTATTGTTTTCTATTATTTTGTGGTTGTTTGTTTTTTTATAAGAATATCTTCATATGAAATCAAGGAAAGGTAAATCTATAGAGAAAATAATTAGATTAATCATTTCTTTTGGCTAAGACAGGAGAGGTTGGGAAGAAATGGAGAGCTAATAGAATTTTGAGTACAAAAATGAAGAAAAATGTTCTAAAATTTATGATAGTGATGATTGCATAACTCTGTCCATATATCCAAGCTATTGAACTACATGATATGTGAATTGTGTTGATAAAACTGTTTTTAAGCATCGTAGGTATGCTATGTGATGGCTTCTACCCTCCATGAGTCACAAAAAACATGGATCCCTCTTTTATGATTTTCATTTTCCTTACTTAATCTAACTAGAGACCTCAGTGGCCTCAGAATCACTATCTTTTATAGGAGTCACAACACTTTATTCTATCAACTGTCTTCTGTCAATATCACTCTGTACTAGTGAGTATATCCTCAAATAATGATGCAGCAAATATCTGTGGGGCTCGATTGTCAGTATGGAGACCCATGATGCCTTCACCCTTCACAGCGAGGCTCACACTCTATTCAGTAGGGATGATACAGACCCATGCCTTCTAGATGTGATATTTATCTTCCCCTATTCACAGTTGACTGTTCTGGTCTATCCTCTTGGATACTGTCCTCAGTCCCCCTTCAGTTCTTTTTACCTACGTGCCTATTTCCTGGCAGCTCAGATTTGAGTGAGGCATCCCTGGGTGGCCCAAATGATCAAGTGCTCAACTATGAGTTAGAAATTTGTAGGTTCGTTCAATCCCACCAAGAGTAGGAAAGACACCCCTGGTGACCTGCTTCAGAAAGGGTATGCCTCAAAGCATGATGGGAAAGTTCTACTCTTTACACACGGTATCAATCCAAGTTGGTATTGACTCAAGAGCAATAACTCCCAGTAGCAATGTGATCATTGCTCTTGGGTCCAAGGGACCCAAAGTGAGCTCTGTTTTGCCTAATTTCAGAATAGTATTATCCCCTCATGTGTAATATCCCCATTTCATAAGATTGCCATGAGAATGAATTGAATAAATGTTCCACAAGGGCTGGCAGCAATCCTTGGTGAGTGAGCACAGAGTTCATCTAAAACCAAACCCAATGCCAGTGAGTAAATTCCATCTCCTCATAGTAACCCTCTATAGCACAAGCTTTCAAGTTTAAGAACTTTAAACTAGAGCCCACAATCCAGGATAAAGATGAAGTGTCTGCTCCAGCAACAACCCCCTCCACATCTCCCCCTTAGGAAGAGGTATCACCTACTTTGGGAAACACCGCTATGGTACATAGATTTTTTTTAGGATCCTGTAAATTTGGACCTCTGGTGATAGAGTGAATTATTTTGGAGCTTCTTACCACAAGGTGAGTAGTTCAAAGCCACCAGTCACTCTGAGGGTGAAAGATGAGGTTTTCTACTTCCATAAAGCATCAGTCTTCTGTTTCTGCCTAAGATCACAGCACTATAGAGAAAGGCATTGAAAATACAGAGCATGGAATACAGGAAATCTGAGCTACTCACATGGGCGCAAACCAAGAGGGGAGCACAACAGATCAACAATGGGAACAAAGCCACAAAGTCACAGAGGGATCCTCAAAGTAGACGCGTGGCAGTGCTTGGCACCTCCTCGTCTAAACTGGTTGGGGATAGTCAGAGAGGCCAGGAGGTAGACCTGGGACTATTTATAGGTTTCTTTTTTCTTTTTTTCCTTTCTTTTTATTGTCTATTTATATAAAGCAGACAGAACAAGCAATCTCAAGGAGACAGCAATGGAACCTACAAAGGAGAGGCATGGGAAGGGATACAATGGGGGAGTGGAGTGGTGAGCCAATGTTGTCAAGGGCAGGGGAATAGCAAGGGACCAATAATTGGTAGTGAGGAGAGTGTAGTGTCCCTGCTGATGTTTGATCATTTAAAATGCACTGGAGTAGAATTACTAAATGGTAAATGATGGGTGAACATGGTAGTGGGGCAGGAGGATAAAAAAAGAAATGGAGGAAAAGACGTGGGAGTAAAAATTATGTATATAGCTATAACCATATATGTATATATGCAAAGATATAAATATATAAAGATAGGTGTATATAGGTGTATATATGTATGTATAAGTAAATACAATAAGGAAGCAGATGGACATTGGGCCGCTACTTAAATCCTACCTAATTAAAAGAACAGTTTGTTCTAGTAATGTGGTAATATATGATATGCTCACCTTCCTGATGCAATTGCTGAAGACAAAATGGATGCATAAGCAAATGTGGTGAAGAAAGCTGATGGTTCCCGGCAATTCAAAGACATAGCATCTGGGGTCTTAGCAGCTTGAAATAAACAAACGGTTATCTAGAAGGGAAGCAACAAAGCCCACATGGAAGAAGCACTCCTGCCTGTGTGATTATGAGGTGTCAGTGGGAATAGGTCTCAGAAGTTCAAAAACAAGCAATCATATTGACGTAAAAGATCATAGGCAAGGTGGAGACCCAAAGCCCACCTCTTAAACAAGTGGACAGTCCATCAAAAAGGGGCCATATGGAAAACCCAAGGGCCACATGATGTATCCACGGTGCAGTAGAGCCCTGAGGAGACACACAGCTCTCCTCTAGTGCTTGAAAATGTCTTCTTCCCACTATTGTAGCCTTGATTTTACCTCACTAGCTTTGCTAAACCTGCATATGTACATGGGTGTAATCTATACCTTTCAATGCACAAAATTCAAGATAGATAAACCCCTTGGGAACACGAAAGAGGAGTAATGACACCCTGAGGATATGGGAAAAGGGTTGAAGTGGAAACTAATAGCAATGATGACTCTTGAACCCCACTCAAAAGAAATGAACATCAACATTTTACATGAATGGATGTATGGGATGGTATAAGTTATCAGAAAAGAACAACAACAACAATAATAATAATAGTAATATATTGAAGGTTCAAAGGGGTAGTTGGATGGGAGAGGGAGGGCATAAAGGGGAGCTGAGATCAAGGACTTTAAACAGGAAAGAAAACATATTGAAAATGATGATGGCAGCAATTGTGCAATTATGCTTGAGCTAATGGAACTATGGATTGTAATAATATCTGTATGAACACCCAATAAAATGTTTTTTTTTAATTATAGTCTTCAAAACCCAGGGGGACAGTTCAACCCTGTCCTATAGGGTCACCATGAATGAGAATCAACTCAATGGCAGTAAGAGGGAGGCTTTGTCAAATCTTATGAGGTGTCGCATCTTTCTCCCATTGAAACAGCTGGTAGGTGTAAATCACCCACTTTGAAGCTAGCCATCCCACATCTATCCGACAGCACCAAAAGAGCTTTCTGGGATGTGCTTATTATCATAAACATCAGGATCCCAACTCGAGCTCGCCTGGATGTTCCTCTCTCTTAGTTGTTACGGACAAATAAGAACACGAATGATACCTAAGGTTGATGGTCACTAATGATAAAAGCAATTGTGCTTTAACAATAAGTAAATAGCAATCATCCCTAAAAAGGCACCACCACAGACCAACTGGCAAATGAGCTTTGTGTATGGTCTCCAGCCAACAAACAGTCCCTCTCACAGTTGGTAATGGCTGTGAGTGTTTTTTGTTGTTTTGTTTTGTCTTGTGTTGTTTTCGATGGAAATCAAATTTACTTTTATCCCTAAGGTACAGACATAATCTTCTTTTCTTCTCTCGGTCAATAATTAATCTCCACCCAAACAGAAGAACAAAAAGGCTCATTTTGGCAAGTGTCTTCTCTGAAGCAACCCTTGAGACAGGGAGGCAGAAGGAACCACTTCCATCTTCTAATTAGTAATCCATGTTCAGTCCAGCTGCTGATCATCACAGCAAGGGCTGGGAGACTGTCTCTTTCTCCATCCTCTTTGGCTTCCTCTCAACTGCCCCTCTGAGCCTGCCCCATCCTTTGATGGACTCACACCCAACAAAATGAGATTTGTTGAATTAACTCAATATCGTGATTCCTAAACAAATACCCAGAAAAAAACAGCCATGCAATTGTGTGAGTAATTTTTCATAAACCAGATCCCTAAGTTCTTGCCAACAAGCTAAATTATCCTCTTAAATGTCATATATATGCTTCTTCTCTCTTTATTCTTTTCCTTATACTTCTTAATATTGATAAGCTTCTCTTAGTTGAGAGGAACATTTGCATTTTTCTTTGGTTCTCTCTGTAGAGAGCACATCAAAGTATCTACTTCCCCCATGCCTTTTTATTTTACCCTTTTCAGAATCTGAGTTCTTTCCAATACAGATGGTCATCAAAGGGTGCCATTTTAGAAAGCAGAGAGGAAAGCTGAAGGGTTAAGCATTTGGAGTTTGGCTCTACTACAAAAAGTCACATGGAGGAGATGCTTAATCCTCTTATTATTCAATCAATTGATTAATTAGCCAAGAATATTGACTGGTACCATTTTGGTTTCTAGCCATGTATTAAGTACTATAAGAAATATTATGTTCTTTAGGAGCAGGTGAAATGAAAGTGGTTGGGGAACACTATGAAAAGAAGTATAAAATTCAGGGGTGTGGGGAAGCAGTCAAGCTGCAAGATAAGAACAGGACCTGGAAGACGAGTCAATTGAGAGCAGATTCTCCAAGGAGAAAGGAGAAAAAAGGAGACTTGGGAAATGGAAGGCAACAGGGAGCAGAAAATCCTTTCAAACAAGGAAAAGGTCCATTATTTAATACATTGACTGTGATATCAGAGAAAGAGGATTTGGTTTCAAAGGGCTTGGTTCTTTCCTGCATGCACCACCTGACCAGAGGCACTTTCACAAAGAAGTCCTGCAGAAGCATAGTTTAAACCCGCTAGATTGGGGCTAACCTGAACTTCCCTTCAAGTAGGTGGGGGAGTATGCAGCAGACTTACCCTCAGACCAGTGTGATTAAGGCTATTACTACTCATTGTGCCCCCCTTAGGAGAAAGTAGAACTGCTTGTTAAAGTGTCCAAGACAATCAATTATGACATGGGCAGACAGCCTCATCTTTCTCCAACAGAGTGGCTAGGTGGATTGAACAGCTCAGCTGATATAACCAGTTCCAATACTTAATGCCCTATGTCACCAGGGCTTCTGGAATCAACTGAGTGAGATAAGGCAAGGTCACACTCTTTGAACTCAATTGTTATGAAATAAAGCATGCCTACTACACACTCAGACATACACATGCATGATGATAATTGGAACCATAATGCCTACAATTTTGCAGTTCATTCTCTCACAAGGAGTTTTTTGTTATGCTGATCTTAGATATTGTTTAAGAATATAATTTAGTGGCTGAATAATCTACCATATTGTCTTGCCACAAAATATTTAAAACTCCCATTGTTGCCTATAATTTACTTTATTTTCAATTTTTCTCCACTACAAATAGTACTGGGATAAATACATTTTTTTCTATTAATCTTTGATAACATTCCTAATCATTCCTTTAAAACATATTCCTAGAAGTAGTATTATTGAATCAAACTATGAATATTTTAAGACTCTTTATACATAGTTCTAAATTACTTTCCAGAAATACCAGACCTTTCCTTATTCCCAGAAGCAGAGCAACCAAACCAAGCCTCCAAAGGTTGGTTACACACACACACACACACACGCACATGCAAATTTGAACATGAGATGCCACACAATTTTATTTTCTATTTAGAACACTAAATTATTTCTATTTAAAATACTAGACCAAAGGAAACCATTCTCCTTTTATTGCACCAAGTGTTCCTACAATTGTGAAATAATTGATGGAAGTTGTAAAGCATAAGGGAATGCTTTAGAAACCCTGCCATGCAACTGAAGGAAGAGAAGATAACTAAGCTTAGTGAGAAGATGATTGAAACTCCCTGACTGCTTCCTCACCGGCCTCTAATTTCTCTACTTCCCCCAAATATATTCAGCATCAGTATTTTTTCTTGTCAGCTGATCCTTACACAGTTTTGCCTTGTTCTTGCTAGTGGTTGTCCATGTGTACAGAGTCGAACATTTCCATGGGGATTACAGGTCTGTGATCCTTGGGAAGTAGACAATGAGCTTTGTCTCCCAACATGGGATTGGGTGGGATCAAACCTCCACTCTCTTAGAGGGCAGTAGAGTACTTAACCATTTGCACAACTCAGGAAACCCATGTGTGAAACCCATATCACCCTCAAAAGCCTGTCATTTAATTTACCTTATTTTTCAGCCTGATGAACAAGATGGTCAGGCTGTATGTATTTTCCAGCAATCTGCCTTTGTTCCCTCTAAGTTATTTCACTCCTATGTAGTATTTCTTAATATGAATTTATCAGCGTATCCATTCTCTTGCCAATGGACAGTTGGGTGATTTCCACTATGGGGCAATTTAAGAGAGATGCTGTTCTGAAGACTCTTGTCTGTCTCCCCTGGTATTCCTGTGAGCTTCTCAAAGGCAATGACATGCACCTAGAATACGTGTGACCCAGGTATGAGAGGAAGCAACATTCAAAGGTCAAAAAATGTTACTAAAGTTATTAAAAAGTGCTCAGGATCACCAACCACCCAGGACATGCAAATCAAACCACTGGCACTGACAGGAAAGTTCAAGAGAGCAGAAGGAACACAACCAACCCACCAAATGCTACCAAGGGTATGAAGAGATTGGAACCCTCATACACTGCCGATGATAAGTGCATACTGAGTAAAGCCTAATGGTGCCTCCTCAAAAAACTAGGAATAGAAATTCCATAAGATCCAGCAATCCCTCTGCTGGGTATATATCCCAAGAAATAAGAATCATAACACAAGCAGACATATGCACACCATGTCCAGTAGAGCACTGTTCACACTAGAGAGAAGATAGAAACAACCATAATACCCATCAGCAGAGGTCTAGCTAAAGAAACCCTGGTGCATTCACATAATGAAAAACCACGAGGAAACCACAGAGCACCTCATCATATGGATGGATCTGGGGACCATTATGGTGAGTGAAATTAGCAGTCATAAAAGGACAAATATATATGAGACAAATATATGAGACCACTGATATAAGGGTACAAAAATCAATATGATAAAGGAAATGAACAGCTTTCAGAGAATAATTGATAAACCTTTCACCATTCTATGCATATTTTCCTAAAATCAACTTTTCTGAACTCACACTTCTCAATAACACTCTTCTCACTTTACAAAAGAAAAAAAACATACCTCTCACACATTCAGCTTCTTACTGTAATGTATTAACTAAACTAGAGTGTAAGAAATTTCAGGTTCACAAACAAAGGGGCATTTCAAATTTTTATGATGTTGAAAAAGAAAACAATTTTAATGAGTGGATAAGAAATCATTTTGAAACTCGGATGCGTTCCAATTCTCTGTTTTCCACAAAGCCAAGCTTTCAAGCATCTAAATTATTCAGAATCGTTTCCGAATATTGAATCATCCAACATAAATCACTAGGTGATATTTGGCATATACCTTGGGAATAAAGTCAAATAATTGAGTGACATTGCTTCACAAGAATCCTTCCAGTCCTTGATTTATGTTTATGAATCAGGATTGTCCATACTCATATCAATAAAACCTATAAAGGGAAATGAATTTGATGCTGTATCCTATCTCATTCTAGTCATAAGCATTGATATATAGACTGATTGAAAAATGAACTCTGTTTCAATAAAATATACATTTCCCATCAAATTTTAGTTTGCATAATTTGTAATTATGTAACACTTTATAATCTTTTTATATTTTGCACAACTGGCTCTTACTAATAACTATAGTAATAATTCAATAATTAAAAGTAATTCAATATTTAGATCATTATGATCACTTAAAATATATTATGAATTCAATATGTATGCATAGATTTTGCTATAAGGATATAAAGTAAGGTACTCAATGAAAATTGTCAGGCATTAAACTTTTGAAGTTAAGATAAAATCCTTTAGAATAATACAGAATAAGTTCAAGGAGAAAAAAAGGTAACAAGATTAAACCACTAAAGCAGGACTTGATCCTGGTTTGTTCTATTACATTTTTTATTTTAAAGTCAATACCCCAAACTCACTTCCATCAAGTCTATTCCAACCCATAGAGACTTTCTAGGACAGGATAGAACTGCCCAATGCTGCTTTCCAGGAAGGTAACTCTTTACAAGAACACAAAGTCCCGTGGTTCACTGAGAGAGAGGCTGGGCCTTCACACAGCTGACCTGGTGACTAACACCTGACCATGGGCACTTAAATTCATTGCCCCCATTAAAAATGTTCTGATGGTCTTTTGGAACTGGACAAGCCGTGTTTACTTTTTCAGAATGATTCAGTGGGCACACGAGTGGGGAAGAAAACAAAAGAAGGCTATCCAACAGCTCAAAGATGAACACCCAGCTGCAGAATTGCTATATCAGAGGACACTCACACATTCCATAACATTTCCATATACTGTTAAGCTGTTGTCCAACCCTATGAAAGCTACAGGATTCGCATTGCTTCCCACTGCCCACCACCATCACCGACCCTGCAAACACTGTAGATCACCCGGGTTTTATGTTTTTGCCAAGCTAGTGGGTGTAAAATGACATTTCATTGTGACTTTAATTTGCATTTTCCTGACTTAATGAGGCTGAGCATATTTTCATATGTTTATTGGCATTCATGTTACTATTATTTATTTTTAAGCTTTGCTAATTTGATTTACACAAAGTGATGCCTCATTTGCATTTCTTTGATAACTAACGGGGTTAATACTTTTTCATATGCTTATTAGCCATTTTTATTTCTGTGTGTGAACTGTCCATTCATATATTGCCCATTTTTCTCTTGGGATTTTAGGGGCTTCCTTATGAATTCAAATGAGTTTTATTAAGGGCTAAGCCCTTTACTTGTCATATTTATTGTGTTGCAATCTTGGGATAAACCCTACTTTGTTGTACAATACCATAGTTCTTTTAATAGACTTATGGATGTGATTTGCTGATCTTTTGTTTTGGATTTCTGCATCAATATTTATAAGTGAGATAGTCCTGCCAGTGTTCTGCTTGGGTTTGTTTTGTTTTGTGGGGGTGGCATTCTGTCAAGTTTTAGTATCATGGTAATTTTTGCTTCTTAAAATGAATTTAGAAGATTTCTAGGCAGACTAATCAATTACACACTATGGAAATTGCTTGTTATTTGAGAAAAATAGAGGATGACTATAATATAATCTAGATCTGATTTCTCAGTTTGGATCAATTCCGAAGGAGAATCATTAAAAAAAAGTACTTTCTTCTTTGCTTTTTTCTTTCATCCTTTCTTCTCTCCTCCATCGCTTCCTTCCTTCTTCAAATTTGTTATCATAGATATGTTTGATTTGGCATGTTATATATGTGTGCATACACAAATGCTATATATGTTATTATATGTATACATATACATATATGTATACATACATATATCTATAGAGAGAGAGATATACATAGAGAAAGAGTATTTCTATATGAGGGCCTACCAAAAAACCCAGAATTAATCTGGGTAAAGTGAAACTTTCATAGTATGAATTTTTTCCCACAAGGTGAGCATCTAGAAACTCTCTTTGTGTTAGTGCACCCAGTGTCATTGCCTGGAAAGGTTCTCTCTGGTTGCAGTTAAGTTTTTCATTAAAATACTTGTTAAAGTATTTGTTAAAGAACTTCGTTCTTTGTGTGGCTGATTTAAGGGAACAGCTTGAGATTGTGAAATTTTGTTTTCTTTCCAGGAAAAATGCCGCAGAAATTGCTGTGATATTGAACACAGTTTATAAGGACAGCGCAGTAGGAAAAACTCAAGTTATGAGGGGGAGGACAGAGTCCCAAAGCCCATCAGAAGTCAATTGGACATCCCTGGTCATAAGCATCACAAGGAAGAGATGAGCCAGTCAAGGTGCAGTACAGCACTAATGAAACATACAATTTTCCTCTCATTCTTTAATGCTCCCTCCACTCCCACCCCCCATCATGACTCCAATCTATCTTAGAAATCCAAACAGAACAGAACATTCACACTGTTACAGATAAGAGCTTGAAACACAGGGAATCCAGGACAGATAAACTCCTCAGGACCAATAATGAGAGTACTGCTACCAGGAGGATAAGGGAAGGGCATGGGGGAGTAAGGGAGAACCGATCACAATGATAGACATATTAACATTCGCCCCCCCCCCCGCCAAAGAAGACAGAAAACAGAAAAGTGGGTAAAGGGAGACAGTGACTGGTGCAAAATATAGAAAAATAATCATTTATAAATTATTAACTGTTATGAGGGAGGAGGGGTGGCGAGGGAGGCAAAAAGAATGAGGAGCTCATACTTAGGGCTCAAGTAGAAAATTATTTTGGAAATGATGATGGCAACATATGCTAGACACAAGGGATAAGTATATGTATAGATTGTGTAAGAACCCTCAATAAAATGAATCACCACCACCACCCCCCAAAAAAAGAGTTGTTTTCTCATTTCAAAAAAGGTGCATTGTCAATTAATGATGTCTCATTCTGGACGCCTGTCAATTTCCCAAATGGACAAAAATGTGGGTCTGTAGTGTACTTGGAGTTCATTTTACAAGGTCTAACTATTAATCAAACTTACTACTTAGAGGTTCTGAAAAGATTGCATAAAACAGTATGACAAAAGAAGGTCTGATTTGGGGCAGATGAGGGACTGGTTTCCCTCAGAACGATGCACTGAAAAGCATGCCTCTCTTGCCTCACACACCTTACTTACCTGCCCTGGTTCAGTGTGACTTTTGTTCCCATGAATGAAGAGTTACCTGAAAGGATAGTGATTTGATGACGTGAAAGAGGTGAAGAGAAAAAAATGAGGGACATGCTGTCAGCCATCCAAACAGATGAGTTTGAAAATGTCTCCAAGAATTGAATTGCAGATTTGACAAACATATTAAGTGTCATGGACAGTACTTTGAAGGTAATAAGGTTGTTATGAAAATAAACAAATAGCTTTGAAAAAAAATTCCAAGGGGGGGGTACCCTTCATGTGCATCACAACTCACACTCGCTGCCAAAGAATCTATCCCAGTTCATAGTGATGCTATAGAACAGGGTAGAACTCTCCCAATGGGTTTCTAGGGTGTCACTTTTCTTTTCTCCAAAACCGTTCTTTGGCAGGTAATACAGATATCATATCATCATGGTTCAATCACATCCAGCAGTCAGTTTCAAACATTCTTCTCCTTATTTAACTCCTTGATATCAGCTCCCCTGTATCCCCCCCCCCAGCCTGCCCCACAATACCCTCAGGAGTTCTCTTCTACTTGCTCCCTCTAAATAGCCGTCAATCCCCAGTTTCATATACTTCAAAAAAAAAACAGTAAAAACCTATAACAAAAAAATACAAGGGCTATCTCCAGTGACAAAAATACATCAGAGTTAAAAATATTCAAAAAAATACATCAGAGTTAAACCCCAATATGAAGAAAAAGAATAAAACACACGGAAAATTTTGAAAATCACAACAGCCCTAATGTGTTTGGGAGAAATCAACTGACAAGGTTTTAATTGTTCAAGTCAAGTTTATTATTGTGACCTCCTATACTTATCCCTCCGGTGTCCTCTGTGTTAAAGCCAGTATATCCCCATCTCTCCTTCATATAGAGAGGGAATTCAGTGGAGACATTTCCTGTATAGATCTTACAAAAGCATCTTGAGCTCCTACTGTCATCCACAGCCTTCTGCAAGCCAGAATCTCACAATATGGACTCTGATATTGTTTCCTCCTCAGCTTCGAATTATATGATTTGGCCACTGATGTTGGAGGGCTTCTTCCATGTGGACTTAGTTAACTTCTCAGTTAAATGGCTCCTTGTTTGGAAACGAGCCTTTTAGACCTCAGACACTATTTTATCTGATAGCGTGGCACCACCAGATTTCTTCATCACACTTTGCTATAGCACCCATATCTTCTGTGTTTCCTTCGTGAGACTGTAACCCTTGACTTGAATGGAAAGCCTCATTTTTCTTCAGCGGAGCAACTGGTAGTTTTGCACTGCTGATCTTGAGATTGGGAGCCCTATCCCTAATCATTAGGCCACCAGGCTCCTGAAATATGTATCTATGCATGTATGTATGTATGTATGTATGTATGTATCTATGCATGTATGTATGTATGCATGTATGTACATGATGATGACATAGATGGATGGATGGATAGATAGATGATAGATAGATAGATGATAGATAGATGGGGAGACACAGAGAGAGAGAGAACAAGCTCACTGCTATCAAGCTCATACTGAGCGATTGCCTGGTATGTTTCTGAGACTAGAAGTGTTTACAGAAGGAAAAAGCCCAGTCTTTCTCCTGCGGAATTACTGGCAGTTTTGAATTGCAGACCATGCAGTTCGCAGCCCAACACATACCCCCTACACCACCAGGGAAAACATGAATATATCTATATCATCTATCTCTCTCTACATAATACTTTCTTACTTTAAAATATCAATAATTTTCCATTTTGATGTTCTCAGGGAATATTCCTTGGATATATTGATGCATATACTGTCTCTCATATGATTTATTGATTTATCTTTCTGTCTTTATTTTAACTAGGCATGTTGGTAATCTGTTGGGTTGATGATTCAATTTGTTTATGCTTTGGTGTTGACTTTCTGTTCAATAATGAAAATATTTATGGATGTTTCTTAGGAGACAACTTAAATAATCAATTCATTTCTATCCAGCCCTTTCTCCTATAATTAATCCTCCCAAGATGAAAATCTTCTCCTCCCCTTCCTCTTTACAACACTGTCACACTTCCCCTACTGTGTACTGACTGAAATTTGAAGCACTTACCTTCCACTCCAGAGTCTCCATATTCTGGCCATAAAATGCATTTCTAAAGTCAATTCCTTATTCTTTCTATATTCACAGTAGAATAATGAGGCTCTTTGTTTTCTATAATAATTTAAACACTCACACTCGCTTATGGTTTGGTAACATATGCTAAAATGCAACTTCAATTCACTGCTGTTGAGTTGACACCCATTCATGACAATTCGAGAGGACAGAGTAGAACTGCTTAGTACACAGGAGAAAATAGCTTCATCTTAACTCCTGGGTGGGAGCTGGTGGATTTGAACTGACAACCTTGAAGTTACCACCCTGAGACTTAATCTACTTCTACACCAGGGACTCTATAGTCAAACTAAACAGAATATTTTTTTCCAAACAATCCAACTAGCATTTATTTTTCTATCCTATTCCTTCTACTGGGTATACACTCTAACCCTCGCCTTTGAAATTGTATTCAACCCCCAGGTAATCTGTGCTTCCTGGGGTCACCAAAGTTATGCAAAGATGGAGTGATCAGGTTATCCTCTACTGGCCACCTGACTTCCTTTTGCACAGGGAGTAGGCCCTGAGTGAGTATTACCACAAACTAGACAGGACCCTATTTCCTCGACAATATCCTTCATTACTGATATACCAACACTTCCCAGTCATACATCATAACCCTACCAGCTGTACTATACTCTCTGATTTCAATGAAAAGATTAGCAATATTAAGTCGGGATAACAGTTGTAAATCAAGCCTAACCTGGATAAAGCAGGACATATGGTTTCACCTGAATTAGACCTCATGATTAGTTCTGCCACATGTATAAGTGGTCCATACTTTTCTTATTTCCTTGCAGGGAAGAGAGAGAGAGAGAGAGAGAGACAAGAGCATGCTCTTTAGGAATACAGAAAAAAAAATGAGTGCGACACAGATACTCCACCTAGGATTGTTCCACATGACTCCTAATTAAGTTCAATACATCATTTATATAGACTGTTGGCTATCACAGTCATTACCAGTATAAGGATGAAGCCCTGGTGAAGTAGCGGATCACCCATGATTGCTAATCTCAAGTTCAGCAATTCAAATTCACCAAGACCTCCTTGAAAAACAGATGAGCCTTTCTGTTTCCAGAAGCCTTTCTGAAAAACTCATGGGGGCAATTTTATTCTGTCTTCTAGGATCCTTATGAGTCCAAGCTAACTCAGTGGCAGTGAGTTTGTTTGTTCATATGTTTTGAGGCTTGTTTAAGAATTGCTTTTCCTACATCTGTGACTTCTAAGGGTCTAAGCTAAGTAAGTAAGAGTGTGATGGGGGACAGAGATTTAGCCTAGGTTCAAATAATCCTAGGATGTTATATTGACCTCATAATGTCTGAGACATGTCATGGGAGAGAGCAATATGATGTCCCAAGCTCATCATGAAGTTACACTCTGTCAAAAAGATTTTATAGCTCCCTGTGTTACAATATTTTCTCAAGTCTTCTTCCCATTCCACTTGCTCTCCCATCACCATGACAACACACATTTCATTAATAATGGAGACCTGAGGGAGAGCTGCTGATGTTAGTCCCCTCTCAGGACTCACCTCTTCTTTGACATCCCTT
The DNA here is from genome assembly GCA_004026705.1 of Nesogale talazaci. Classification (NCBI taxonomy): domain Eukaryota; kingdom Metazoa; phylum Chordata; class Mammalia; order Afrosoricida; family Tenrecidae; genus Nesogale; species Nesogale talazaci. The sequence goes on from PVJH01026903.1 coordinate 25,227, forward strand.
GAAACCAGTCTGATTCTAGACATTGTGCTTTGAAGACTCCAAGCGATCTCAGTTTTGCATATATAAGAGGAAAGTGTTTAAACACTATAGATGGTGAATTATATGCAGGATTCCTCCAAGATTTGCTAATGCAATTAACTGTTACAGCAAATGGAACACAAGGAAAGCCATTATAAAAATGCTAAGCCAGTTAGATTTGGAGATCAATGTCTTATCCCTGGTCTGTCGTAGAAAAGAGAGAACTGGCCGATTAAAAAGTTGTCCCGCCTGTTTTTACATTACCCGGGACTCAATCCCGGGACTTATGACTGAGACATCACAGAATAGAGTTTGAAAGATCAGCTGGTTACAGCTGCTTAGCTATGTTAACAGCATTGTGGGAATCCTTGGTACATTTGCCTTTACAGACTTGGAAAAATTAAGGAGACCTTGTTTTATAATTTGAGAAGAAAGGAGAGTAGAGACCCTGCCATCAGACAGATTGACTCCTGAAATCCAGCTTCAATGTTTAGCAATTGTATGATCTTCCTTTCTGTCTGTCAAGTCGTCATCACGTGGATTGGTACTTTTGACTCCCCTAGAGGTTGCAGAGTTGGGCTGTGACCTGCAGGGTTTTCAAGACTATCATCATTCACAGCAGATTCTCAGGTTTTTCTACCAAGGCACCTCTAGGTGGGTTTGAAACACAAATCTTTAAGGTTACTGATTGAGCCTAGAACCCTTTTTTCCTCTCAGGGATGCCTTATGTGACCTTGGAAGGATATTTTTCTAAAGGAATTACCATTTTTTGTTCAACAAAATTGAATGAGCAATATTTACACAAACAATAAAAACAAATGCATGTAAGAGTCTGGAACATAAAATATTATCAATGAGATTTAGAAACAGTTGTGTTAAAAAGTATCCACATGTCATCATCATCATCAGGAATATCTTCACCTTTAGGAAGAGTAGGTTGAGTCCCTCCTGTGGAAGCACTATAGTCATATGAACTTTCCTTAAGATGCAGTCCTCGTTCAGAAGGGAGTTTCAGAAATAGGCTGACTAAGAGTCAGTTTGGGATTCATAGGTTAGACATGGGACACACGGGATGAAACTCTAGCTAGCAAGGTCATTGCAGTAGACCAGACCAAATAGACCAAAGTAATTTAACATCAGGAACATTGGCCTTCACAATCAACAACAACAACAAGAAATAATCAAAAACAAAAAAATTGAGTTCAACTTTCTATCCTAGGATAATAAAGCAAACAGGTCAGAAAAAGTATGCATAAGCCTGAGGATTTTCAATATCTGTATGTCCTTTCTACATCATTGGCCATTGGCTTGCAAAGGAGTGCTATCTTTTCTCTTACAGATTCGTGAAGGTTGAGGTATTCAGGGGAATCGAAGCATCATTAGGAAAAAACAAGTGAAAAACTATGCCCCATAAACTCATGTACACAGAACCAATGATAAGTTTTCTTCCTTTCACTTCCCATTACTGTCAGTCCTCTTTCACATCCAGCCTGCGCTGGTACAAAGTCTGACTCCCACCGTTCTTTCATCATTGGCAGCTCTTGCCTGATTTAATTCAGTACCTTCTGTGCTGATGTCGCTGTCTCTACAGTCTTCCCACTCCAATGTATTCAGCACCGCTTCCTTTTATCATATTGTGCCCCACCTGAAGGACCTGTAGTGTCTCTGGTCCCCCTTCTTCCTCCTACTTCACCAGCTCCATTACTTATTCCTTGCTGCCACCCTCCACTGCCACTAAGCCCAATGGCTTGCCAAGCCTTGGGTCTCATTTCCTTCATAGATGTTCACATATTATTGCCCTGATTTAGCATATTCTCACATTTTCTCTCTATTAGGTGATTCCCTGATTCCCCTGCAAAATTTAACAAAAAAAAGATGGCTTTCTTGGTGTGTGTATATCCTTACAAGGAGGAATCACCTCAGCTCACTATTGCCTGAACTGGGATATTTGTGGGATAAATCATGATCCCTGAAATCTCTCCTCAGTGCTGAAGAGTTGGCCACTAAGTTCGATCCTTATCCTTCCCCAGGTGCCAGCTTTAAACTATGGCTCCATGGCAGAGCAATCCTCACTTGATGATTTGTTAGTTTGTGAGAGTTGTGACTTCATTTCAATCTCTCTCCTGAACTGGATGAAAATTCCCCAAAGGCAGAGAGCCTGCTTTCCATGCTCACCCATCTCATGGCATATGCATAATCATGGAAAAAGAACAGGCTTAAAAAATGCACATGGCTGCAAAGTACAACCCTCGGGTGGCCCTGGAAACACAGCCTTTCTATAAGGAAAGTAAATTGGAAATAACCTCCATACTCAACCTCATAAATACATTACAGGATATCTGGATGAAGTACTATTATTCATAGCTTCCAATGTTTCTGAAGAAATCATTTGTGACTTAAGAAAACCTCACTATATAAATCTATATTTACATGTGTATGTATTATTTTATATCAATAGCAATTTTTCGCTTCAATTAAATAATATAACAGGATATAGCAGGAAATGGAAAGAAGGAAGAAAGAAAGGAAAGAGGGAGGAAGGGGAGAGAGAAAGGCGAGGTAAGAGGCAGAGAAGAAGGAAAGAAGGGAAGAAGAAGGAAAAGCAGAAAAGGAGGGACAAAATGCAGTAAGGGAAACAAGATGGGTCACGAGGAGCAAAACATAGCAACATGTGGTGACTTCTGCATAGTGGTGGCTCACCTTTCATTCTTTAATTTGTTTCTTTAGGCTTTCATAAAAGGCTGTTTTTTTTTTACTGGTTTGCATATTTTTATTTAGAAATGTTTTAAAACAAAGAACCAAAATTTAGCGACATTGTATATGAGTTTATTATAAAAAAGAGACGTGGCGATTATTTACATGATGACAGATTTCAGAACTTCAGTGGAATGGGCAGGTTCATGTGATGCCATTTCAATTGTGGTTTACTCTAGTCCACATACTTCCCAAGAATGCCACCATCTTGAAATGAGAAATAATCCTTGTCATCTGGAACTACTTTGGTGCCTCCATATTCAGGGAGAAGAACTTGATCTCCAACTTTCACACTCACTGGTTGAATCTCACCACTCTTTCCTTTGGAGCAGGACCCCAAAGCTGCTACTGTTGCTTGCCGGACTTTTCCTTGAGGTTTTTCTGGAAGCATAGTGCCTCCTTTGGTTACAGTTTCAGCAGCACTCCTTTTCACCATACTTGGTCAAAGAGGGGAAGAGACTTTTGAAATGCCTGTCCTGCCATGAAGCTTGGGTGGCAGCAGCAAGTACTCATGTCACACTACTCTGCTGCAAGGCAAGACTAAGTTTTCTAAATCCAAATTTTCTAAACTCATCTACTTCTGCTTATAATAGAAATAGAAAACCTCAACCTTCTTGAAACAAACATATTAAATAACACTAAAAACACTCAAGTAAAACTCAAATTACTAATCAAAAGGTCACGTTGGGGAATAGCAGATAGTCAGATGTTTAAAATATTGTCTCATGAAATTAAAGAATAGGAAAGGGATGGGACTGAGAAACTGACAGCTACACTGGTCAAAATTTATTTATTTATATTCTTAGGACATTTCTCAATGACATGGAAGTGACAGCTTTTTTTTTTTAATGACTAGTCTATCTTTCAGTCCAGAAAGGAAAAAATAAGATCTTCCCATTTGGGATATATTGCCAACCCTATCCTTGAATGGTAAATCTGCCATGTCTACCACCACCACTTCTATGAACATCACTTCGAACACCACCACTCTGAGCACTAACTCTATCAAACCATCACCATCACCTCCACCACCACCTCCCCAACACCACTTTGGCTGCTACCTCTATCTTCGCATACCCATATCCTTCTCCAACACCAGGACCATCTACCTCCTCCTTCAATGCCATCACTTCCACATCTACCAACACCTCTGCTGCCATCACCTAAATAGATTGATTAATCCTCCGAATTGGGATAATATAGAAAGATAGAAAATAAAACCCACTCACCTTTGCTGCCAATATTAAAAATAAGTAGAACTTTCAAGCAGAGGTCCTTTAATCCTACCTCAGCAGAGAAAAGGCTATGAAGTACATGATCAACAAGCACCTTAACTGGAAGGAAGACATTGATATCAGAATCTATGCCATAAAAGTTGGCAGTATGAAGTTCATTTAGGTTTTATCATGGAGTCAGTGTCCTATTGCCCCAT
>PVJH01026904.1:0-29331 GCA_004026705.1 Nesogale talazaci
CAACCAACCAACCAACCAATCAACCAACCAACCAACTAACCAACCAACCAACTAACCAACCAATCAACCAACCAACCAACCAACCAACCAAGAAAAGACACAAGGTCCTGGAAGCCAGAAGCAGGAGTTGCCACCATCCGGCGTGGATGGATGGTGCAGACGTGCATTACGGACCCCCATAGTTGAGCCATCGCCTCTATTTCCTCGGTCCACTGGTCCCTCCTTCTGCTCTTCCCTCGAAGCCTCATCGTGGTCCCAGCACCTCCCAGAGCACAGGGGCCGAACCCAGGTCCCTCCCTCGGGGGCAGCTCTCACGAGGCTTGTGCTCCTCTTCAGGGGGCTCTTCCTCTGCTTCCTCCTCCTGCTTCTTCACCAGCCGCACTCTCTCCAGCAGGCTCCTCAGCCGGCTGCCCAGCGTGGCCTCCTCCTCGGGCTCCTCCTCCTCCCCGTCCAGCTGGATTCCTGAATTCATGGAGGGAGGGAATGCCACCGTCTGCTCGCTTTGCCATTCACTCATGCACTTCATTCATTTCTTACATGAGTGAGCATCTACATGCTCATACGCTGTCGATTTATTCATTCCTTGATGAATCTGTCTCTTAAGCCAGTTATTGTAAATATGGCCAAAAGATCAGAAGACACCACATTTAAAGAAAACAAGATCCATTCCTCCCCCCCCCCAAAAAAAAAGAGGAAGAGTATTTGCTTAGGGCCCATTGAGTTTATGTTAATGGTGATGGAACAATTTGGAAAAGGATATCAAAACTAGTTGCGGGCTGAGCCCCGGTGGCGTAAGTGGTTGAGTGCGGGACTGCGGCCCGCGGGCTTGGCAGTTCAAATCCAGCAGCAGCTCTCAGGAGCAGTGCTGGGTAGCTCCCACGACCACCAGAGGCAGTGATGCACCCCCCCAAAAAACCCAAAACAAACAAACAAAAAACTAGTTGCATAATGCAGAGTATAATCAATGCACTGAATTATACATGCAGAAGTTGCTGAATTGGAGAATGTTCTGTTTATTTTTGTTTGTTTGTTTATATTTTGGCCACAATTTTTAAAATAATCACATGAGTAACAATGAGTACGTGGAGAATCAAATGTTTTGAAGCAGATTGTGGTGATGATTGTACAACTCTCCTCAATCTGATGAAACTATCTATTGAATTAGATGAAGTGCCAAAAAAACTTTTTTTTGCCCTCTGGTGGTAATAGGAGCTACCCAGTGCTGCTCCTGAGAGCCGCCGCTGGATTTGAACCACCAAACCTGCGGGCTGCAGTTCCACACTCAACCACTTATGCCACCAGGGCTCAGCCCCAAACCCTTTTTTTTTTTTTTTTGAAGAAAAGAAAGTCCTTACAAATGGATCAATGAGCACCATCAGGATAAATGGAGAGAATGTTGAAATTGCCACACACTTAATTTTGCGTGGATCCCCCATCAATGCCCATGGAAGCATCAGTGAAGACATCAAATGATTGCCCGCTACCACTCCCAGCAAGTCTAAAAAGGGTCCCGTTAGAAGGTCCAGGATAAAGTGGGAGAAAAATGTGGAACAGAACTCAAAATCACAAACGAGGCCAGGCTGAGTGGTTGGGCAGAGATGTGTGGGGCCCGGCCAGATAGATTATGGCTGAAGTTATCCTTCCAGTCTAGAAGTGAACTCACCATCCAGTTAGACAAAGCAGCCCTTCCAGATAAAAATGCAGCCTGGACGCAAGGACCGCTCCCCGAGGAGAGGAGGCATGGGAACGGGAACCCCCAGGGGCAGTGAGAAATGGGGATGGCATATTGAGGGGCTTGCTGTGGATCAGGAGAGACAAATTGTGGATGAAGAGTGGAGTTTATGGGCTGAGCCCCGGTGGTGTAGTGGCTGTGTGTGGGACTGCGGCCCACTGGGTTGGCAGTTCAAATCCAGCAGCAGCTCTCCAGGAGCAAGGCTGGGTCTCCTACTCCCACCAGAGGGCAGTGATGCTCACCGGGGAAAAAAAAGAAGAATGGAGTTTAAAACTGATTTCCTCTATTTGGAGAATATTTCACCAAATAAATCCTATGAATAAATATATACTCTGAAAAGGAATCACGGCTGAGCCCCAGTGGCGTAGTGGTTGTGCGCAGGACTGTGGCCCATTGGGATGGAAAAAAAGAAAAGGAATCAGACAGACATTCTGATTCCAAAGGTAAAACCATCAAAATAAGTAATCATCGGAGAAGTCAAGTGAGAGAGCAAATGAGAAGACGGCATTAGAGATGGTCCACTTTGAGACATGGAAACATAAAGGAAGGAAGGAACTGCACAGCGTGCGTCTCAGAGGCCTATGGTGCAGTGTCAGCTGCACAACTACAGTGAAGCAGGGAAGAGTCTCGGAGAAGAGAAGCAGGAAAATATGGAAGAAACAATGACCTAATACCTCTCAGACTTCATGAAACATATTGAGCGGCAGACCAAGACGTTCAGGGAACCTTAACGAGAAGAATTTCTAATCGCCCCACACCTCAATGCATCCTACTCAACCTGCCCAAAGAGAAAGAGGAAATCTGGAAAGAATCAGAGACCAACAACTCATCACATACAAGGAACTTGGATAAGGTCATCAGCTGGCTCCTCGGCAGAAACAATGGGTGTCATTTACTCGCTCCTTTACCCAGCTATTGCTTTCTGTTTAAAAGACTTTTACTTATTTATTCTTTTTTTTAGGCATCACTGCCCTCAGGTGGTGGGAGTAGGAGGTCCAGCCTTTGCTCCTGTGAGCTGGAATTGAACCTCCAACCCAGTGGGCCGCAGTCCCGCGCACAACCACTACGCCACCGGTGTTTAGCCTAAAAAGTGTTTATTTATTTATTTATATTTTTAAATATTCTTTTCTTTTCTTTTTGTTTTTTTTTGGGGGGGGCATCACTGCCCTCTGGTGGTCGTCGGAGCTACCCAGTGATGCTCCTGAGAGTTGCTGCTGGATTTGAACCGCCAAGCCCGTGGACCACAGTCCTGCACTCAACCACTTACGCCACCGGGGCTCAGCCCCTTATTTATTCTTATTAGCTGGAACTTAATACATGTATCATGCCACATGTCAAGCACATAGACTGTACAGTTGCTACTACAATCATTTCCTAACATCCAACTAATTTCTTCATCTGTTGCTTTATTTATGACATCTTTTCCCCACCAGTTCACAAAACCATGCACTCATCTGTCTAGAGCTATCATCCTATGTCCACCCCCACAAAAACCCATATAGACATAGCCTCCCACTCATCACCCATCTAATTATGGAAATATTTCACTCCACCAGTACTCAGCATCACTGTGGATCTTTGGTCAGGCAGTCTCGGGACAGGTCACGAGGACCTCAGGGGAAGAGGGTTCTTGACTCACTCCTCTTACCACAGTGTGCCAACAGGTCGTGGTGAAAGTCGAGCAGCTCCTGGCGAATCTCCTCGGGGAGAGGACACTCTTCTTCATCCACACCGTCCTTGAAGTGCAGGAGCATGTTGATCTAGGGAATGGTCAGGCAGGTCAGGGTGAGCGGTGCAGACCACAGGTGGGGAACTCGAAGATTCCACTGCACGCGTAAAGGAGACGTCGGAGACTAGGGCCAGCGGTTTGAAAAGGGTCAGGATCAAAGGACAGGTGACTCAGAAGTCAGGTTGGTTTAGAGGGAGGTAGGGGAGTAAGAAATGAAAGTGGCATAGAGTCTAGAGATCAGACGGGTTCGAGGTTGAGTGTCCAGGTATCAGGGGAGGAGAGAAGATTGAAGTCAGGATTTAGACAGTGAAGCCAGCTGGTGGAGGTGGTGAGTGGGGGTTGGGGTAGAAGTACCTGCTCCTGGGGTGGGGAGCGGAACTCTCGGGTCCGTCGGGCAGTCTCGGCTGCAGACATGGTGAAGGCTTTCATGAGGAGGCCGTAGCGGCCCCGCTGGTTGCCCTGGAGCTGGTCCACGTACCGCTCTGCAAAGGCTGCAAGGGACTCCACGCGGTGCTGCAGCTCTTGGTCACAGAAATACTCCAGCAGGTGGCACATCTGGGGGGCAGGGGGAGCGGGGGACACCGGTCAGGAGGCATCCGATAGAGTGAGATCGTCAGAAGTGCCTTGACACCTTTCTGGCTTTCTCATCCCTCCCTGCAGCCCCGTCCTGATCCAGCCACCATCATCTTCCCCTGGATCCTGCCGGCAGCCTCTGCCATGGTCGCGCCTCTCCGGGTCACCTCCCACATGACCACCAGCGGGGTCACTCCAAGCCAGCACCCCGCCCTCCTCTTCCTTCACGTCCACTTGTCCCCACTGCCTCGGGACAAGGTCCAGATGCCCCAGGCGCCACGGGGCTGTGTCTCCCAGCCCGGAGGGATGGAGGCTGAACATCAAGAACCAGCCTACCTGTAACTTCACAGACTCCGGCAACTTCATATGGAGGAGGCCCTCTTCCAAGCCTTCTTCTTTTTCCCCTTCTGCTGCCTCCTCTTCCTCCTTTTCCTCGTCTTCTTTCTCCTCTGCCTCTTCCTCCTCATCCTCCTCCTTCTCTTCTTCATCCTCCTCCTCCTCCTCCTCCTCCTCCTCCTCCTCCTCCTCTTCCTCGACCTCAGTGAAGACTTCAGGCTCAATCATCTTCAGAATCTGTTTTACGTCCTCGTCACTAAAGACCCCCATCACCTACAGGACAAAGGCGAAGTCCTCCACTGCAGCTGGGGGTGGGCTCCCTCTCCTCTTCCCAGTCCTGCTGCTCCGCCCCACGGCACAGCCAGTCCTGCAGGGGCTCAAATGGCTCCTGTGAGACCCAGGCCTTGCACCTTCCTGCCATAGCCCCGCTGCCCCCATGAGGTCCTCTCAGGTCCGCTTCCTGCACCCCCATGGCCCCAGCGCTCATACTCACTCACTGCCATCAAGTCGATGCCGACTCACAGTGACGCCATGGGACAGGGGAGAACTGACCCTGTGACTTCCTGGAATGGTAACTCCGGTTTTTGCTTAGAATTCTTTTCTTTTTTTTTTTTTGGGGGGGGGGAGGTATCACCGCCCTGGTGGGAGCAGGAAGCCCACCCTTGCTCCTGGAGAGCTGCTGCTGGATTTGAACCGACAACCCGGTGGGCCGCAGTCCCGCACTCAACCACTACGCCACTGGGGCTTTTCTTTGTTGGGATCATTTTATTGGGGGCTCTTATTACAACCCACACATCCATTGTACCAGGCATATGTGTACCTATGTTGCCATCATTCTTTTCTAAAAACTTACTTTCTATTGAGCCCTTCATTTCAGCTCCTCTTTTTTCCTCCCTCCCCCCCCACCCTCATGACCCCTCAATAAATTGTAAATTATTATTATTATTGTCATGTCTCACACTGACCGCTGTCTTCCTTCTCCTATGGTTGCTGTTGTTCATTCCCCTAGGGTGTGTGTGTGTGTGTGTGTGTGTGTGTGTGTGTCAATCATTATGCTTGGTACCCCCTTCCTCCCCTTGACTCTCCACACTCCTTTCCCCTACCCTCCTGGTATCGCTATTCCCCTTCCTGCCCCTGGGTTATGTGTGTCCTGAGCTCCCATCTCTTATCTGTACCTGTGCACATGCTCCGGTCTAGTCCAGAGTGAGAGGCAGCCCTGGGGTCATGAGAGGGGGGTGAAGCAGCCTCAAGGAACCAGAGGAACATTGTGTGTCCATGGGTGCTTTACTGAACCCCGAGTGACTCATCCCTCCCCTGTGGCCTCTCTGTAGGGAGATGTCCCATTGTCTACAGATGGGCTTTGGGTCTCTGCTCTGACCCCCCTCATTCTCAATCATAAGCTTTTGTTTGGACTGGAACTCCTTATGTGCATAGAAGGGCCCATATTTCTCCCCCAGAGCTGCTGGTGCCTTCCAACGGCTGACTTTGCAGTTAGCAATCCATAAAGCCAGCACTGCTCTTCCAGGGCTCCTGCCAGACCCTGTGGAGGGCACAGGTGCTTCCCCTTTCTCAGGTAAAGGCCCTTCCTCTTGCTCCTCAGCTTGAGACGATGGAACTCTGAACAGAGGCACAACCTACACCTGATGGGAACTCTTACAGCGCCTTTCTCCCACCCAGCAGAAACCACAACTCCAACAACATCAGGAAAACACCAGTACGGGAACTAGAGAGGGGAGATGAAAGGGAAGCAGTGTGGAGAAAGCGGGAGAGTGAGACAAGGAGAGGGCCGCATTCGTGGAGAGAAGACTGGGTCAGGAACAGGGAGAGTTAGCAGAATGGTGGAGGTTTGAAGGGGAAAGGCTGGATGGAAGCTGGAAGAGTCTATGCAGAGATAAAGACCAAGGTGGAGGAAGGGATTGAAGAGGATGGTGGCAGGAAGGTAACCAATGTGTGCATAGGTGGCTTGGTGGATGCATGGGTGTGTTGATTGATGTGTGAGCGAGTAAATGAACAGATAAAGAGCATGAGAGTATGTGGGTGGATGGACGGATAGGGTTTGTGCAAAGAGTTGGATGAGGAAATGAGCGGATGCAGGGAATTAAAGGATCACTTGATGGGCATATACATCGCTTAAGAAAGGCATGGCCAAATGGACAGGTAGGCAGAGAAGGAAAAGTGGATGGAACTGTGTACAGATCGAGAGGTGCACAGATGGGTGGACGCCCATGTAAAAGGAGGATGGACAGATGGAAGGAAGTAGAGAAAAGATGAGCACACAAAGGGGTAGTTAGATGGATGGGTGGCTGGAAGAGTGGATCAACACACAGGTTGGCCAAGGGAAGGGTGAATGGACAGAGATTGAGGGCTGGGTACATGGGTGACCACACGGATGGGTATATATGGATCTGAGGAAACCTCGATGAACAGACTGTGGATGGGAAGATGAAGGGATGGGTGTATATATGGATGGATAGAAAAGTGGATGGCTTGAAGGATGGAGGAGTCGGTGAAGATGGCTGTCTGGTTGGATGGATAAGAAAAAAGAAATGAATGGATATATGAATGAAGGATGGGGGTGGTTTAGTAAAGGTAAGCGGAGGAGGAGGAGGAGGAGGAGGAGGAGGAGGGATACATTGCAAGGTGGCTGGTGCCTAAGAGGATGGGCCAGAGGGAGGCGGAAGGAAGTCCTTACCAGAAGGGTGGACACAAGCTTGAGCACCGGCACAAACTGGAACTCCACTGAGCCCCCGACGGGGTCGCGTGCGTGCTGCCCGCCGTCCCGCACCGCCTCCCCCAGCATCCTCAGCGCCCTATCCCGCAGGGCCTCCAGGGGGATGGCGGGGCTGAGGCGGACCGGGGCTTCGGCCCCCTTGGCGGCTGGCAGGGCGGCGACAAAGCAGGGGGCCGAGAAGTGATGCGGGGGCCGCAGCGAGGTGGTGACGCCGACGCCGGGCAGGCCGTGGCGGCGAGGCCCGTCGGGCCCGCCCTGGCCGGCGGGGAAGAGGGTGAGCGCGCGCGTCTGCTCGGTGAGCGGCACGATGTACTCGGAGAGCATGGAGCGGCGGCTGCGGCAGGCGCTCTCCAGGTGGATACTGATGAGCAGGTCGTAGTAGCCGGCGCGCAGCGCGCCGGGCAGGTGCGCGTCCTCCAGCGCGTGCAGCAGCTGCGCCTCGTCCACGTGGCTGCACAGGGCGTGCGCCACGCGGTTGTTGCCCAGCGCGCACACGGCGCGGTAGAGGCCCAGCGTGTGGGAATGGAAGCGCTGCAGGTCCAGGCGCTCCGACAGCTCCAGGATGTCCATGCACCTGCGGCGGGCGGGCGGATGAGGCACATGGGAACCCCGAGACGAAATCCCGACCCTGACCCCAACCCTTCAGGGCCATCGAGTCCACGCTGACCACGTGGGATCCCAGACAGCGCACCACCCACCAGGTCACCAGGGAGACCGAGATGCTCGTATGCGTGCTGGTGGCTCCTCTGGTCCCCCGTTCTGTGGCACCCTGTGTGGGGCAGTGTCTAGCAGTCTTTCAAAGGTTCTGGGCCTCCCAACCGGGGCTAGAGGCCCCTTTGAATATCTCCCTGCGGGGTTGGGAGCCCTGGGGTGCCTGACGTGAAGGCCTTCTGACTGAGGGGCACCTGGGACCCCTAGATTGGGCCTGGCGGCCTCCAGCAAGTCCAAGGCCCCTGGGGATGTCTGAGGACGCCAGCATATAAACTGCAGGAGGACAGGGTGTCTGCGGTTTTGCGTTGGGCTAGATTCGCAGCACCTGAGGCAGGACCTCACCCAAACCAAACTCATGGAGTGGATTCCCACTCATCGTGACCCCGTGGGGCAGGGCAGGCCTGCCGGGGGGTGGGGGTTCTTGGGCTGTCAATCTTTATGATCTGAGTGAGCAGCCTCATCTGCCTCCTACCCAGCAGCTGGTGCTTTCAAACTGCCGACCTTGCAGGGAGCAGCCCCTGGGTCGCCGACCCACTCTGCCACCAGGGCTCCTTCAAGGGCAGCCGTTCTCAATCTGTGGTCACGACCCCTTTGGGGTTTCACAGGGGTCACTCGATTCACAGCCGTAGCAAAATGACAGTGATGAAGTAGCCATAAAAATACTTTCATGGTTGGGAGTCAGCACAATGAGAAACTGAGAACGACTGCTCTAGGGGAATCCTGGCCTCTCCGATGTCCGGGGTTCCCTGGGATACACTAGGGCTTCACAGTGTCATGGGGAAACCCCAGGAGCTCAGAAGTCCATTTTGAAGCCCTATCGTACACTTGTGGATTGATGCTTTCTGCCTGGTGCTCCCAGCAGGACAGTTGGACTCCGTCCTGCGGGGTCACTACGAGCTGGAGGCTGTAAGGGTTAGGTTTTGAGTTTCTCTTACACTTGAGGCCCCCTGGGGTATTTTCTGGGCTCCCTGAGATGAATTTAGGGTTCTCTGAGTGACTCTAGACCTCCCGAAGTGGGTCTAGGTAGGTTTGCAGTTTCTCGAGTGAGTCTGAGATTCTGTGAGGTGGATCTAGGGCTAGCTGAGCTTCCTTCCCCCACCCCCACCCCATCAAGCATTGCCTGGAGCCCGTGGGGTTCTAGGAGGAGGGACCTGAATTGGATCCAGATTCCGAGGGCGTGCGGGAGCCACCCCACCCCTGGGGCCCGGGCTGGCTCTGACCGGTTCTCCTCGGGGATGTGTAGCGCCATCATGGTCAGCGGGTCCTCGCACTGCACAGCCCAGCCCAGCCGTTCGCTGGCCCGCCGCGTGTCCACTTGCAGGAAGCGGTTGGGCATGCGGCTCCAGGAGACGGGCATCAGCATCTGCACCTCCAGCCGCGGCGGGCACTGTGGGGCTGGGTTCTTGCGCTCACTCAGGAACATGGCAGCTGACAGCGGCATGATATTCTACAGGCACAGAGGTACACAGGGGCGCTCAGGACCCACAGCCCTCCCCAGCCTGCTTCCCTGCCGCCACGGAGACCTCCCAGGTGACCCCCTCCCTGGGCCCCCTCTGCCAGCCCCACCTTCCCACACCTCCCCCATACCATCCCCCATCCCTGCACGCTGACCTTCAGCTTTCCCAACTCAAACTGGACAACATTTTGGTGGGTGGGCAGGACAAAGGCAGCAGGAAACAGCTTCGTATTGGGTTCCACCTGGCAAGGGGGAGGGGGTGGCTCATGGGGATGCCCAACCTCTGCAGAGCTAAACGTGGGTGTGACAGGTGCTCCGTGGCCTTGGGGTGGCCCTTGGACCTCGACCTCTGACCCAGCAGGGACATTCTCTGCCGCTCCCCCCCCCACCCCATCGTTGGGCTTTTGCGTCCAGACGTCCCTCCATCAGGGGTGTCACACCTGTTTCTCTCCCAGTGGCCCCTTCTATCAAGACCCAGGAAGGGTCCTCCCACCGCCCTTCTCCTGCCTGTCCAGTGTGCCTACCCAGTGGTGCACTATCTGGGACGCTGCCCTGGCCACACCCCCGGCCTCCGGAGGTGTCTGTGGAGCCAGTCCTTTGCAGCGGCTAAGAGGCAGGTACTCTCCCAGGACAGCTACAAAGGGGCAGATTCTGGTGCAGCAGGTATGGGTGGAGCCCAAGATCCTGCTGTGTTCAGGAGCGGTGGCGCAAGGTCTGCAGGACCAACGGCCTGGTGTCCCCAACAACAAATCAGCATCACAAAAGAAAGCGAAGCAGGGGAGAAACTTCCAGACGAGAGAAGACTCAAGGAACAGAGCAGCCAAACTTATATGACCTTGCTTAGCTTCTGTCTCCAACAAACGGGTGGGAAAAGCATTCTGAGATGATGGGGAGGGGGAGGGGGAGCGGTTGACTGCGGGTGGACAGCCGATGACATTTGGGAACTACGTTCTTTGGGTGTGCTTTCTAAGCAATGATTGTGAACTAGATAACCAAAAGTGTATTTTGATCACCGAAGTGCACAATTCAATGACATCACTTATATTCACCCTCTTGTGAAACATTATCACTTGAAAATGATGAGGGCAGCAAATATGCAAATGTGCTTGACACAATGGATGAATGGGTGGATGAGCCCCCAAGTAAATGATTTTGGGGGGGTTTGTTTGTTTGTTGGGGGGGCATCACTGCCCTCTGGTGGTGGGAGTAGGAGGCCCAGTCTTGCCGCTGGATTTGAACCTCCAACCCAGTGGGCCTCAGTCCCACACACAACCACTATGCCACCAGAGTTCAGCTCCCAAGTAAATTATTTTAAAAAAGAAAACGAAGCCATTACCACTCTATTTCCGAATGTCTTCATCACCTCAAATAGAAACTCACTGTCCCTTTAGCAAGAGGTCCCTATTGTCCCCTCCCTCCAACACCCCACCCCTCCCAATCCCTGGTAACCTTTAGTGCAGCGGTGCTCAACCTTCCTAATGCCGTCACCCTTTCATACAGTCCTCCTGTTGTGGTGATGGCCAACCATCAAATTATTTTTGTTGATACTTCATAATTGCAATTTTGCCACTGTTATGAATCAGGTGACCTCTGTGAAAGGATCATTCAACCCCATGAAGGGGTCATGACCCACAGCTTGAGAACGACTCCCCCAGTGAGCTTGGATCTCTACACCTGCTTATTCTCTATGCCTTGTCTATGCAGTTCTTATTAGATGCCCTCAGCAGCGTGTTTTACGTGGTCATCGTGGTGGCTGGAGGGCGTCCCACTGGCTCGTCCCTGTAGCATTCTGCTTGTCCACTCGTCTTGTCAGGGACATATGAGCTGTCCCTGCTTTTGGGTGATGGTGGATAACACTGCCATGCAAATTGGTACAAAATTGGTTTTGTTCTGGAGCTTTAAAAGGTGGGAGAGAGAATCCTTTGGCTATGTGTTGAAAAGGGACCTTTACATTTTAGACAGGTATGTGGAAAAGAGATGAGGTTGTTGGATGTCTGGGACTCTGTGTCCTCCAATAAAATGATTTTTTTTAAAAAGCACTCTGTGGGGCTGAGCCTCGGTGGCGTAATGGTTGTGCGCGGGACTGCGGCCCACTGGGATGGAGGTTCAAATCCAGCTCCATAGGAGCAAAGGCTGGGCCTCCTACTCCCACCACCAGAGGGCAGTGATGCCCCCCCAAAAAACAAAAGCATTCTGTGAGTGGTGGGGGGAGTAGCAGGTTAAATTGAAACAGGCTTGACTGTGAGGAGATAAAGCCTGATGGATTCCTGGTCGTTTATGATGTGATTCTGGTAAATTTCTCTTTACAATAGAGTTCTGTAAAACTCACCAGTGGAGGAGTAAGGGAATGTTTTAAAGGAGGGAGCCCTGGCGCCACAGTGGTTAAGCGCTCGGCAGCCGACTGAAAGGTTGGCAGATCAAACCCACTCAGTGACTCTATTGGAGAAAGACCTGCTAATCTGCTCTTGTAAAGATGCTACCTCCAGAGGCCTGCGGGCGTGGCCCTCTGTGAGATGGGGTGGCTATGACTCAGAAATGGTGGAGTGGCGCCTAGCAACAGCAGGTGAAGAGCTGTGTGATAGCCGGCGTCGTCGTAGACTCTACGCGGTGGGTACTAAGGTGTCTTCCATATCATCTCTTTGATTTTGGCGTATGCTGGACAATCGTCATCGTAGAATGTTGAAAAGTCAATGCTCGTGCTAAGGCATGGGTCCTCCTGAGAGTGTGCTCTGACTGGTGCAGAAATGAGGGCCCGTGTCACCTGCCCAAGGGGAACACAGACCTCTTTCCAAGTCAATGCGCTGCCCTCTCCTCCCTGGACCTCAGGAGAGCACTATGCCCTCTGGACCTTAATGCGCCCATTTTACATTCTGGATGGTTCCACAAGGTGGTTTCTCAGGGTGGGGTTGGTCCCGAGGACAGGACTAGAGTCTGTTCCGGTGCTGTCCCTCCATAACTGGGAGAACAACGGGACTTTACTCCCTGCAGAGTCACAGTCTTGAACGCTCACAGAGGACAGTTCTACCCTGTCTAGAGGGCCACCGACTCGATGGCAGTGAGCTTGCCTTGCTGGGTTCACTGGGATTCAGCTGTCTGGAAGGACTGCCCATGGGCACGCAATTGACAGGGGACTGGGGGTCGGACTCACCTGGAAAAAGGTGTTGCTCTCTTTACCATTGGCGGTAAAGGTCATTAAGCCCGTGGCCAAATCCACCAGGCAGCCAAGGACGAGGTCCGTGTGGCTGATGCGCCCCTGCTGCCCAGGGCTCACGAAGTCCCCACCCCACACCATGTAGCAGTTGCTGCACTTGAGGCTGAAGGAGACAAGAGGGGTCACTGCACGGACTCTTCAGCAGAGGGGCCCTGGACCCCCGTCACAGCCTCTCCTGAGCTCCGGCCCTTCCCCCACACACCCACCACCTGCAGACTTCAACCCTGAGGCCCGCATGCCAGACCCTGGGATTTGCAGGAGCTGGAGGGTCAATGGCAGGAGGAACAGGAAAGGGAGCCGAAGAAGAAAGAAGAGAAAGGAAACGATGCGGGGGGGGGGGGGGGGGGGGGGGCAAGAGCAGTCAAGAGCCCATGCAGGAAAGCAAGATCAGAGGAAACTGGAGGGGATAGAGGCGGGGCAGGCTGTCTAGAAGCAGGAAAAGCCCTAGAGGGTGGGTTTTCACTCCATAGAGAGGACCCAGAGGCCCAGGCCCCCACCCCACAGTGGCCCCCCCACCCCGCACCTGCTGTGGACGTTGCCTTGTTCATCTCCCATGGTCACTGTCACCGCCCGGACCTTGCTGAGGTCGAAGTTCATGTCATGCTGATGGTAGTCAGGGGTGACCCAGCCCACCCACACACAACTGGGCTCCTGGCCGGCGAAGACTCTCACAGAGTAATAGTACTGGGGAGACAAGGGGGAGACCACTGGTCAGTAGGGGATGACGGAAGATTCTGAGGCTCCCAGGGATTGTGGGTGCGTTTCCTCTGGGGCTCTTGGGGTCCTCGGAGAGTTTTACAAGAGGTCGATGGGCTAGGGACCTCCTGGGCCCGTGTTTCTGTGCCTACTGGGGCAGTTTGCCAGATTCAGGAATTCCTAGGGACTATTTTGTGAAACCACCCTCAGGTCGAGGGCCCACCCTAGGACCCAGCACACTAAGGTCTTTACAAAGGTGGCCTAGCGGCCTGGTGAGATGTTATGCGACTCACTGCAAGGTCAGCAGTTCAAACCCACCAGCCGCTGCTCCAAGGGAGAATGAGGCCTTCTGCTCTGGCCAAGAGCTGCTGCCTCAGAAACCCACAGGGCAGCTCTCCTCGGCCCTATGGGGTGCTTTGAGTCAAATTGACTCGACGGCTGCAGTGAGTTTGGTTTGGGGTTTCAGGGTATATTGGGGTATCCCCAGATAGGGACAGTTACTGGGGTTTGCAAGACAAAATTCGGAAATGTGGGAGTTACGATGCCATGCTGGGGTGGGGGTGGGGTGAGGGGTGAGGCCCCAAGCCGAGGTCCCTGGTTCGCACCGTGGTGGTGTTGAGGATGATCTCAGGGTCGTCTCGGTCATCAGTGGGCACCACATCCCGAGGGAGGCGGGGCAGGGTGGGCGTGGCTGGCGGCTGGGTCAGCATGGCGGCCTTCTTGGCCTTGAATAAGAACCTGGTGGTAGGGAGGGCAGGCTGGCATGAGAGGCAGCTCTCGAGTCCAGCCCGCCCAGCCCTCCGCACCCCCTGGAACGTTCTCGCCCTGCCACCCCTGCGGCTAAGACCCATGGCCGCACGGAACTCCCGGCACTGCCCCTGACAGTGCCTTCTCCTCTGTACGTGCTGCCTCCACGCCTGTGCCTGCTCGAGTGAAAGGTGCTTTCTGAGAAGTGGGGCCCAGAGTGGTCCCCCATACGCCGGCCTCTCTGATGAGTAATAACGGCATTGCAGAAAGCACCGTCCTTCACTGTAGGGTTTTGTCTTGTGCAAAGAAAGATCCCTACAAAGAGCTCCCAGCAGGGACCCCCTAGAATTGTGATAACCAAAGAAATGTTCTACCACTTCCAAACACCACCCCACCGCCCCACCCACAAATGCATTCTCCCCAAAGCCCAGACTGCCGTGGTAAGGGGAAAGCGGACTTGATTCCAACGGTCCCTCTTGAAGGTCTTCCTTTGACAAACAGCCCCAGTTTAGAAGACTCCTTGGTGCCCACTGGGACGCCTGGGGTGCACTCAGCTCTCCCAAGACACTGCTCTCCCCATTAGTGTCCCTGAGGGATGGGGTCCCTTGGGTGGAGGAGTTCTTTGGGGCCCATCAAAGATCTCAAAGAGAGTGGAGCTCTCAAAGATAAGAGTAGGGTACTCCAATTTTCTACCTCCGAGAAAGGAGAGCAACTCAGGGCCATAACGGGGTTCACTTGAGACATGACGGGAACTTTTAGTATGCTGACTGCTGCAGACAGACATGGGCCCTTTTTAGGGCACAATGAGGTTTTGTTGTTGTTGATTTTAAATCATTGAGGATGGCTCGGTGGGAGTCCTAGGAGGCTGGCTGCAACTGTCAGTTCAATCTGCCAGGCAGCTAATCACAAGGCACACAGTTCAAACCCACCAGCTGCTCTGCAGGAGAAAAACGAGGCTGTTTGATCCAGTCCAGAGTCGCAGCCTTGCAATACAGGGTCACTGTGGGTTGGAGCCCTGGGGGTGTCAGCCGCAAGGTCCCCCAGCCCCTCCAAGAGTGAGCCTTGCTCCTCCCATCAAGAGTTAGAGTCTCGGCAACCCCAGGCCAGCTCTGCCCTGCGGGGGCGGCCCCTAAGTGCCGGCCTTGACACAAGAGCAGCGAGTTTGCGTTTGAGGAAACGCAAAAGGATGGCAGTGGCTTTCTGGGTTACCTTGGAGTCTCGGGGCAGACCCCACCCTGCCCTCAAACCCCAAAGCTCGCACAGCTCTGACGCACCCTCTCTTCTTGTTCTTCTCTGTGCTTGCGTCCTTCTCATTCTCCACCTTGGCGGGCTGGGCCTCGCCCCCAGCCTGGGCCGCGCCCCCCGGTGCCCCCTCCTTGGCGGTTCCCTCTTTGCCCCCTTCCCCCTCCCCCCAGCGCCCAGCCGAGCGGCGCAGGTTCTCGTAGTCAGGGTCTGGCTCCGTCGCCCGGGCCTCGTCCTCGGCGGGGGGCTGCAAGCCTGGGGGGGCCAGGGGCGTGGCCCCTGCCGTGCAGCGGAAGTGCTGGTAGAATTGGACCGGGAGGCTCAGGCGGAGGAAGATCATCTCCACGAGGCTGTTCTGCGAGCCCCAGGTCCGGTGGGTCAGGCGCAGGCAGGGGGGCGTGTCCACGGTGCCGTCCACGCGGGACACCTGCACGGAGAAGCCTGGTCACACGCAGAGCCACCATCCGGCCTTACCCACCTTGCCCGGGGCGGAAGCAGCCCCTTGCAGGTGCAGGCTGGCCCCACCACCACGGCATCCTCTGCTGCGTCGCCATGGTGTGGACAGTGGCGCCCCAGCCACGAGCTAGCCCCGCCTGGGGGATGGAAACCATACCCACAGGTAGCCGAGAGCCTCAACAAAGGACCAACACTCTCCCGTGGACTTCGTGCTGATCAACGAGAACCTCTCCTGTGAGTTTCCAAGGCTGGAACTCTTTACAAGATACAGGCGTGAGTTTGTGGCAGGGCCTTTGCCAGTATTCTTGTTATTTTGAGAAGCTCCTGGCCAGGGGTGGAGTCACATCTGTCAATCACGTGGTGACTTGATGACACCACCTTGGCATAAGAGTGAGGGACTTTGGGAATTGCTTCTCTCAGGCACGCTGCTTTCCTGCCTGCTCAGGCTCTGCTGGCCTCCGCGGCCCTGTGTGAGCTGCATGTTCCTGCTTTGCCTCCACAGGCTTTGGGTCCACTCAACTCCCCACCCACCAGCCTGTGATCTTTCTGACCCCATTCACCATGCTCCATCATCGGCACGTAGTACGTGTGTCTCACGAGGGAGTTAAGGACTAGCATCGAACTTATGCACTTGGATTGGACTGGGCAAGGATGCCTTCTTGATATATGCCTTTTTATATAAAGGTCTTTCTGAGACATCGAAGAGTGTCACTGGATTTGTTCTCTGGACAACCCAGCCTAACACAGGAGGAGAACACCTCCTCTTTCTTCGTTGGAGCAGCCGGCGGTTTTGAACTGCCGACCTTCGAGTCACCCTACACTACTAGAGCCCCTGTCCTGAGTCCTGTACATTAGAAAAAACACTTCTTTTTGGCCAATGGTCCGAGAAGGTGAGGGGCAAGAAAACGAGCCTCAGGGAACCAGAACAAGTGAGACAGATATCACGCAGAAATTCGAACTCACAGAGAGACCCTGCCGCCGCCACCCTACCCCCAGCAACACCAGACACAGTAGAACTGCTCCACTGGGGCTCGTTGTCTGTCTTCAGTCAGGATCACCTGGCCTTGAAGAGCCCTGGTGGTGTGGGGGGTGACAACCTGGGCTGCTAATGCCCACAAGGTCAGCAGTTCGAGACCACCAGCCACTCCTCAGGAGAAAGATGACGCTTTCGATGCCTGTGAAAATGTACACTCTCAGAAACCCACAGCCCTGTCCTCTGGGGCGGGGGGAATTATGAATCCAAATTCATGGCAGTGCGCGTTTCCTTCTGTGGAATCGCTGGGTTGGTTCAAATCAGCAACCACTGCGCTTAAAAGTTGAGCACCAACTGTTTGCAACACCACCTCCCTCGTGAGGGTTGTGTGCAGACTGAGTAGCTGTCCCTCGCTGGAACCCTTCTCCTGGAGGATCCCTGGGGTACTGTGGGAGTCACACAACCTGCTGTCAATTTGAGACTTAAGAGGGAAGGGGTGGAGTTCAGGCAGTCAATCAGGTCACAGCTGGATGGCCTCATTTGGAGGCTCTGAGGAGATACATAGCTCACTGGAGGAGGGGCACGTGCTCCCTCCCTGCCAGACATTACTGACAACGAGCCGGATGGAGCTGGAGGAGCCACGTGGACACCCCTGCCAGCGCTGAGGTGCTTCCACCACCACTGGACCCACAAGACCCTCCACCCACTGGCCTGAGATCTTCCTGCGCTCGGCATCATTGCCAGTGTTGTGTGAGTCTGAAGAGGATTTTATAAATTGGTATTAGACATATCAGACTAATGGACCTGATCTGGACTGGGCTGAGATGTTTTCTCAATATTCAACTGCTCTTGTATATAAAGAATGTCTCTAAATGTTTTTTTTTGGAGCATCACGGCCCTCTGGTGGTCGTGGGAGCTACCCAGCCTTGCTACTGCTGGATTTGAACTGCCAAGCCAGTGGGCCACAGTCCCACACTCAACCACTACGCCATCGGGGCTCAGCCCTTGTCTCTGAAATTTGTATCTCTGGTCAACCTGAACTAACATAGGGACCACGATTAGCTTTGCCCGTTCTCAGAAATGGGATGCAATCCCGCTCGCTGTGCTCTCTTGTGTCGGCACCTTCCCTCCACTGTCTGCCTGTGGACTCCTCAACGTGGCTGGTGTACTCTAGTTCCTCGACTCGCACAACTGCCTAGCGTTCTGCTCCCTGGGCGACACAACGAGACATCAGGCTTGGGACCACTATCCAGGCAGTGCCAGGGGCTAGCAGGGCACAGCCAGTCCACCATCCTCTCTGCCTGAGTCCTGGCTCCAGCTGCCTCTGGGCTTCCTGCTTCCCCAGTTTCCTCGAAATTGCTTATTTACTACCTAGAGAACAACAATAATTGACAGTGGGGAGACTTGGTAGAGTCCTACACCCTGAGCTCACTAGTGAGAGTTCCTACCTGCGGTTCTGAGCCACATGGACCTCTTATGTCCCTGGTAAGATGTACCTAGGTGGACAGACATGTCGTCACTTCTGTGACATTCCTGGCAAAAAGTCATGACCTGGACGCCATCGTGAGGACACATCAGACAAACCCAGAATGAAAGACATGCTACAAAATAACCGGCCTGTCCTCGTCCCAAATGTCAAGAAGATGAGAGCTGAGAGAGTCTCAGAAACAGTCTAGATTAGAGACAGAGGAGGGTGGTGATGCGTTGGGTTAACCACTGGGCTTCTAACTGCCAGGTGGCAGGTTCAAATGCATTGGCCACTGCCAGGGAGCAAGGTGAGTTTGTCTCTCCAGTAAAGACTGACCGTCTTGGAACGTCATGCTGAATCATGCGCTGCAGAGCCACAGTGAGTTAGAATCGACGATGGCGTGGGTTTGGATTTGTTGTAAGGACATGACAGCTAAGTGTAATACACCGTTCTAAACTGGACCCTGGATGCGGATTTGGGAGAAGGCAGTTAGGGTCCCATTGACAAAATGGGCATGTGATTAGGGACTACCATAGACTCAGCCGCACCTAATAGCAGCTCACTAGAAAATGAATAAAACCACTGAGTCACGGTTGTCCTGGGGAGAGAGGGGGCGTGGTTATGAGCTGGCCCGCTAACCCCAAGGTCAGTGGTTGAAACCCACCAGCTGTTCCGAGGGCCACAGAGGAGGCTCTCTGCTCTTACAGAGTGACGGCTTGGGATCCCCCAGGAGCAGGCCTACTCTGTCCGATCGGGTCCCGGTGAGGCAGCGTGGACCCCACGCCAGTGAACCGGGGAGCCCATTGCAAATCACGACACCCTTCTATGTCCCTATTTCATAAGTGAAGAACTTGGGCCTCAGAAAGGTTGGGGTTCACTGAGGTGGTACCCCCCAAGGATGCCGTCGATCTGACAGCTCCTTCTCCAAGCCTTGGGGTGGGGAGGGGAACCCCAGGAAGGAGAAGGAGGTCACGAGGGGCGCGATCAATCCTCACCTCATAGTGGGGGTGCTCCAGTGGTACAGCCTCAAACTGGGGGAGACTTTTGCTGAACCAAGTGGTGACTGGGCGCTGCATGTTGATGGCAAAGGGCTCAAAACCTTCCTGCAGGCCGCAGATGGCGAAGAACCGCAGGGAGCTCACATCCTGACCCAGGTTCAGGTGGCCCACCTGGCCAGGCCCCAAGCTGCAGACTGGCAGGAAGCCTGTGGGGAGGAAACGGAGGGGCGGGGGAGGGGATAGGTGGGCAGGCAAGGCAGAGGGGAGGGAGAGGCGGGGAGGCAGGAGGCTGGCGAGGGTCAATGCGGGGTCCGTGGGTGGGCACAGCGGAACACCACAGCGGGGCGTGTTGGTGCCTGAGTCCAAGGTCAGCCCTCACCTTCCCCGATCTCGATGTCCCGGAAGGCTGTCTCAGAGCCGGAGTCGGACATGAGGACCTCTCCATTGAGGGTGAAGATGATGTTGTTCTCCGTGAGGTCGATCATGCAGCCCACCACGTCGCCAGATTGCCAGGGGCGCCCAAACGGTTCACTGCCCAAGTGCCAGCGCTGGCCCTGTGAGGACGCCCAGGGGACACAGGCACAGGGGAGGCACACAGAGCAAGACGGAGGCGGGAGGAGTGTGACAGGGAGAGACATGCGCAGAGCATTAGACCGAGGGCATGTGGAACAGAGGAAGGGCCACCCCACAGTGCCCCCTCCCTCCCCCCTTAACCCGCGATGGCATTTCTGGTTTCTGTGTCCCACCCCTCTCTTCCAGGGCCTGGGTCCTCTGCTGTTGACACAGATGGGGTCACACAACCCACCCATGAGGGAGGGGGACGCTCAGGGCAGCAGCGAGGAGGATTGGGGACTTCTCCATGGCCCCCCACAAAGACTCCAAATTCCCCAGGACAGGATGTTGGAGAAAGAAATGGGTGGGAAATTGGACGTACGGAGGATGGAAGAATGGATAGAAAGTTAAGGGTCTTTGTGATAGGTTCAGGGAAGGAAGAAAGTGTCACAGATACATGTGAATGGGGCTTCAAAAATTCATAGAGAAATGGAATTAAAAGATCATGAAAATTTTCCATAAATTTTTAAAAGGTCCCTCATCGACCCATGGATCAGTGAGTAGGTGGGAATACATAACTGAATGGGCGACTACATGTGTTAAGTTATTGTGTAAATGAATGGCAGGATAAAGCCACAAATAGACTAACCAGAAGAATGAGCAAAGCTGGATGAGCACACAGACTCAAGGGTGGACGGTTGAGGAACTGTCTGGACGTATGGATGAGTCAGTGAGCAGCTGGAGAGAGGGGGATGAAGCATGGATAGATTCATGGATGAAGAGAGAAGAATCTGGGTGGTAGATGGATGCTAAATGAATGAACTTTAAGGTAGTGGAGAGGCTAATGGTTTTGAACTGCTGAACTCGCAGCTAGCAGCCCAATGGGAGCAATGCCACCAGGGTTGATTCTCTACTGTTAAATGACCACAAGCACCACTTGGGTTGGAGGTTTAGGGTGATGGCTTCGTGGGACATCCAGTTAAGTGACCTTGTGTCATGTCTGGTGTGTCTGGTTTGTCTCCTACTTTGCCGCGTAGTGCCTGGGGTGTTAAAAGCTTGCAAGCTTCCATCCAGGCTATGATAATTGGTCTTTATTTGCTTCCAGAAACAGAGGGAGAAGAAGGAGGGTACGGAATGTGTGGCTAGTTGTCCCATGAACTGCCTCCCTTATCATGAGAGCAGAAGCGCTGGATGGTGCCCAGCTCTCGTTGCTGAGCATTTCCGTAAAAGATTCCATGGAATAATTAAAACCAAAAGGGGGACAGGGCAGACAGAATTTCAAGTTCCCATAGACTACTGAGTCTCTTTTTTTTGTTTTTTTGTTTTGTTTGTTTGTTTGTTTTGGGGCATCACTGCCCTCAGGTGGTGGGAGTAGGAGGCCCAGCCCTTGCTCCATGGAGCTGGAATTGAACCTCCATCCCAGTGGGCCGCAGCCCTGACTACTGAATTTCTAAAGCCAAGGAGGCTGGGTAAAATTTTGAAACTAAGGCTAAGCCCCAGTGGCATAGTGGTTGAGTGCGGGACTGCAGCCCACTGCAGTTGGTGGTTGGCGGTTCAAATCCAGCAACAGCTCTCCAGGAGCAAGGCTGGGCCTCCTACTCCCATCAGAGGACAGTGACGCCAAAAACAAAATTTTGAAACTAAAAAAAAATTTTTTTAAACTACTGCCCTGAAATCATCCTTCTACTTTAAACCAAAAACACTCCTTGAAGTCTTCTTGAATTCAAACAATAGTTTAGCTGAATGAGTAAAGGATGAGCCATGATGGACTAGCTTCGAGATCAGCAGTTCAAAACCACCAGATACCCCCATGGGAGGAATGGGAGGCGTTCTACTTCTATAAAGAATTACAGTTTTGAAATACATAGATTCTGCTATCTGTACCCTTTTGCAAACCTGGTACTAAGAATCTTAGCTCTAGTACAGCCCTCAAACATACTGCCCATGTGTCTACTCTCCAATTATGTAGTGTAGGGTTTTCTGGTAAATACTATTGAATGTACCACAGACTGCCAAAAGAATAAGGATGCTCCCTAGAAGCCAGGATGGTGACACTTCATCTCACACTGTTGGACATTTTATCAGGAGGGGCCAATCTCCAGGAAAAAAATCCTGCTTGGCAAAGGAGAAAGCAGAAAGAGGAAGCCCACCTGACCAGACAGACGGACACAGTGGCTCCAACGTGACCTACGTGTGAGGGTGACAGAGGCCCTGGCCGCTTAGTTCTGTTGACACCTCCTCACAGCACAATGCATAACAGGGACAGCCCCTGCTCCAACAGCGGAGTCCCTGAGAGCAGTAGGCCTTCGTTGGACTCCTTTGAACTTTTGACCAGGAATGTGTCCTGCCTTCAGGCCGGTGGACTACCTCCTTGCCTCCCTCACCAGAAAGTCTCCTTCCGTGGCTGGCCTGGGTCTGTCCTTGATGGGGCTGCCCTACTGGAGTCGCATAGTCAGGAGTTTGTAAAAAACGGTGATCTGGAACTCTTTAAATATAAAAAAAGAAATGCCTCTCAACCTATTTTATGGCGAAGAAAGTCTTGACGAGAACAGTACATGAAGGAATATGACAAAACCATCTCATTCTCAGAGTTAAAAAAATCTCAAATAAATTTTAGCAAACAGAAAGGGCAAAAAAAAGGAATTACAGGGCTGAGCCCTGGTGGCGTAGTGGTTATGCGCAGGACTGCAGCCCACTGGGATGGAGGTTCAATTCCAGCTCCACGGAGCAAAGGCTGGGCCTCCTACTCCCACCACATGAGGGCAGTGAAGCCCCAAAAAAAGGAATTACAGTTTTGGATATCCACGGAAGCGGCTCGACTGTTCTGCAGGGTCCCGATGTGTTGGGATTAGCTGGATGGCAGGGATTTTAATTTGGGGAATGTTTAATAGCTGCCTTGAGCATTATAGACTCTCTCCAAAAACTCAGGGAGACCTCGCAGGGGAGAGCTCTTGGGAGTGGGGAACCCTGGATCTTGTGCTCAGCTCCCCAAGATCCCATTGTCTATGGGATCACACGGACAACGGCTGAGCCACAGCCACGGCCCAGGAACTGTAAGGGATGAACGGGAAGGGGCCTTCGGGAAAGGGGGCTGAGAAGGGTTCCATCTTTGACACGTTCGCTCCCACGTGCTAGGATTGTGTATGGGGCAACTGCGGACTGTGCGTGCTCTGCTGCATGGAGGCTGCCGGTGCCACAGCAGTGCGCCGCCGCTACTTTTCCCACCATGCCAGGTGACCAGAAGGAGGCCCAGCGGCAGGCGGCACTGACTCTAGATGCGCGAGCTGTGGAGGGGCCCAGGGGAGCTGGCAGAGTGGTGCCCAGGGGGTACCCACGCGGTGCCCGTTGAAGACGTAGGCCAGCTCATCAGCTCCCAGCTCTAAGTCGGGTCGCAGCTCGGGCCTGGCCCAGCCCACTCGCATCTCGCCCGTGGTCACGGCCTCAAACTCGAAGTACCAGCGGCCGCTCTGCACGGCGTAGGAGCGCTCGGCCCGGAAGATGCGCACGCGGTCCCAGCGGGACTGGCTCTCCACCTGACCTACAGAGCAGGGAGGCAGGGTCAGAGAGGCTGGGTGCGGCCAGGTGGGCCACAGAGACATCGGGAAGTTGGTGGGAGGGTCCCCAGGGGGGCGTGGCTAGTCTTGGCAGACTAGGGGGAGAGGGACACTTTGGTTAACTAAGAAGAATTGGGGATCACAGAGAGAGTGAGGCGCCCCACACCCCTTTGGCAGTCAGAGGGCAGCAGCCAGGGCAGGCACTGAGAGGGGCCAGTGTGCTGGTTGGGGTCAAGGCCTGATTAGGGTGGGTGGTTGGAATCCAACATCAAGAGCGGGTTGGGAGGAAATTTCGGGATGTGGGAAGAGCTGGAATCGGAGGTGGGGGTCAGGGATCAAGGACTGGGAACCAGTCAGGGTTAGTTAGGCCCTGAGGCTGGGATTATAGTTATAAGCGAGTCAGGGGTCAGGTTGGGAATTGGAGGTTAGAGACTCTGAGCCCATGGTTGAGTCATTCCATGTTGCAGGTATAGCTCAGACAGGGATCAAGGGTCAGGGGTCAAAGCCGAGCTCCCCATTGAGTGGCTTGAGACGATAGCTGCATCCAGTCAGGAGTGAGTCACGTAGGCCAAGGTCAGGGTCAGGGTTGGGGGGTTGGTTTTCACTGACTTCCTGGCCAGCCAGTGTAATACTTTAGAATTGAGTAGCAGCTGCTCAGGGCTGGAGGCAGAGGTCTGGATCAATGTCGAGGTGAGAGGTCAGGCATCAGCTGTCACAGGTGACTCGGGCTGCACCCATAGCCCAATGGGGCAGAGTAAAGGTCAGTGGTCGGTTCGGGTTGGGGTCATGGTTTGGGTCAAGCGTCAAGCCCATGGGGTTCCTGGTCAGGGAGCTCAATACAGTCACCGTAGCCCGGTAGGGACAGAGGTTAGGAGTCAGGTCAGGGCTGGATTAAAGGTCTGAGTTCAGGGTCAGGACCGGCACTCCCTGGGTTCTTTGTTATGGAGCTCAATGTTGGAGCCAGAACTCAATGGGTTCAGAGGTCAGGAGTCAGGTCTGGACTGGGGTCAAGAGTCTGGGTCTGGGGTCAAGGGGTCAGGGAGCTCAGAGCAGTAGCCATAGCCCAGGTAGAGGCTGAATAGGGTCAGGGGTCAGGATCAAGGGTCTGGGTCAGAGGTCGGGAGGTCAGCACTCACTGGGCTCCTGGTCGGGCGGCTCAATGTTGTAGCCGTAGCCCAAGAGGGTGCGCACGGCCTGGCAGAGGCTGTCCCGGTTGCTGCGCTTGGTGGCTTCATCCAGCAGGCGGTAGGGCACGAGGCGCGGGTTTCGGCGGGCAGGGATGTCCTGCACAGCGCTGTAGCTCCAGCCCTGGCCGACCCGGTCTCGCGCCCACACGTTGTGCCCGTTCTCTGCCAGGCGGTCCACCAGGGTGGTCTGGGCCGGCGTCAGGCGCACGTGGCTCAGGTCCAGGGGGGCCGGCTTGTACCCATTGCTCATCATGTAGCTGGGGGGCGGGTGGAGAGAGGTGGCCTTCAGTGGGTTCACATGCTCACCCCCGCCTCCCGAGTCCATATGCTGCTTTCTGAGCCATCTGTGACCCTCAGCCTTGGGCTCTGGAATTCCTGGCCTCTGGTCTTTGTGATCAGCATTCTGTGACGCTGGCATGCCTCACCGTTGACCCCAGGACCCTTCAACCTTAACTTTGACCTATGAATCCTCTGACGCTAGTCAGGGTTGTGACATCCCTGACCTCTGGCCTCTGTCACCCCATCTTCTCGGTGTGGGAAGGAGTCCTGGTGGCGCTGTAGGTTGGGCATCGGCTGCTCACCTCAGGGGCACCAGTTCAAACCCACCAGCTGTTCCCCGGGGCAAGATGAGGCTGTTTGCGCTCAGAAAGACTGGCAGCCTTGGAGACCCAGTACAGGGTCATGATGGGACGGGGCAGACTGGAGGGCAATGGCAGTGGGGTTTTTCCAGCTTAGACTCTGAACTCTAACTCAGGTTTCTTAGCTCTGATGACGCCAGGACCCGAGGATGCCAAACTCCTGGCTTTGGAATCTTTGACTTCTGGATGTCTACCCCTGCATTCTCCCTGTACCTTTCTCCGAGGGAGAGAGACGGAGAGCGTGACAGTCTCAGAGTCCCACGGGGGCCCTCCTGCCCTGTCCCACAAGGTCGCCATGAGCCAGCCACCTCGACGGCAGCAAGGGCTGTGCCCGTCACACTTCTCACCTCCTGCCACAGACCTTCTCTCTCTCACTTGGAACCTGGCCTCCCCTTTTATTTTCCGGGACTCTGCGACAGACCCTGACACCGAATCCCAGGTGTCTCTGGGGGCCTCCTACTCTTCATGCCCGACTCCTCTCACAGGACACCTCACCTTTGACCCCAGAGTGGCCCCACTCTAGCCCATGGCTCCTGTGTCTCTGACCTCAGTCTCCTCACAAGACCCTGCTACCATTCCCACCCTCTCCACTTCATCCCCAGGTCCACTCACCACCACCATCCCCCAACGCTGCCTCCACTCCTCCCCAGACGGAGCCAGACCCTCACACTCACGTCTTGGGGAGCTTTGTCTTCTTCAGGTTGTCCTCCGCCTTCTCGTCTGCCATGCCCACGTGGCAACCCAGTGCCAGCAGTGTCCTGGGGCAGGAGGGGCAGGGAGTGTTACACTCCAGAAGAGTGCCCTGTCTCTGGCTTCTCCCCCTGCCACCGCCCCAGGCCCCGTCCCCAAGCCCACAATCAGCTGGTCTTTAGGCCTCTGGTGTTTCTAGGTCTTTGTTTGGCCGTTTTGCTCCATGCTGGCCCCTGACTCTGAGGTATGCGCTTCCAGTTGCTTTATCGCCGAGTCCCCTGGACCCTGTGCATCTCCTTCGTGTCTGTCTCTTTCTCAGGATCCCTCCTTTGGCTCCTTCTCCCTCTTCCTGCCCCTGTCTCCCCCTCCCTCTCACTCACCATTTCTGTCCCATAATCCCCGTCTCTGCAGGTCTGCACACACACACACACACACACACACACACGCACGCACACACACCGCCCCCCAGGGTGCTCCCCTCACTTGAGCGTCTCTCCGGACATCTGCAGGTTGTAATTCCGCTCCGGCTCAGGAAGACTGTGGAAGTCCACAAGGCACGGGTGCAGCCTCTTATTGTCATCCCGAACCTGCAGAGACGCAGAATCCCTGCCTCAGGTGCCCTGGCCACCTCCACCCCAACGCCAAAGAGCCCTCCCTGCCCGTGGGTCCTGCCACCAGCCACCTGTTCCTTCCCAGTAGCAAGTCCCTCCCACGCCGTCCCACTTCCCCAAGTCTAGCCTGACTTCCTCCTGCTGCAGGCAGCCCCTCACCGGGCCGTAGGTCCAGCCCTGCTCGATGCGGGTCAGTGCCCAGAGCTCATGGATGTTCTCCGCCAGCTTCTCCCGGATGCGCTCCAGATGGGGAGGCAGGACAATCTGCAGTCAGGGGGACAGCATAAGCTCTCCCAGAGTCCTCCCCCGACCTTGTGACCCCGTTCCCAAGAATGTGTGTGAGGTCTGGAAGGATCCCCCAGAAGCCCCTTTTGACCTTTCCTGGGATTCCAAGGCCCTTCTCCCCATCACTGGGGCCAGGGTGAGCCGGGCCACGTGAGCATGAGTGGGATTAAAGCATGCTCTGGGGACGAGTCTGTTACTGCCGAGTGGGCACCCCATCAGGGCAGGGCACCCCCTCTGCTCCTCCCTGACCCAGCCCATGTCCCCTAGCCCAGAGGAGGTGCTGAGTGAGGGATGCGCGAAGCCCTTCCTTTTTCTTCCCGAGACTCATCCTAGTAGGATGTCATTAATGCATGACCGTAAGTTACTGACAAATACTGATGTGCTGGTGTCCTGTGGGTAAAAGAGGTGCCCGTGTGAAGGAGAAGGGAGGACGGGACGAGGCCAGGGGGCTGACAGGTGAGAGTGGCAGAGGGACATCCAGGACGTTGGTCCTGAACTGCTGTGTTGAGTGTATGCGGCCTGCTCAGGGCTGGGCTATACTCCTGGCACGTTTCTGTCCTCCCCTCTGCCCACAGGAATGCCACCAGGTAGGTCCTGTATCCTCAGAGGAGGAAACTGAGGCGGGAGGTACAGTCACATGCCCAGGGCCACGCGGCTGAGAGACCACACTTTGACCAGCAGGATCAGAAAGGCAACCTTTTAGCTCCTCTCACGAGGACCCGCCTGGGGAGAAAGTGGGGTGCGTGGAGCGGGGGAGGCCTGGCACGGAAGGGGTGCCTCAGAAAGAAGTCCATCGTGCACTAGGCCAGATCATGGGCTTTGGACTCAGCCTGCCGGGGGTCGTGTCTGTTGTGTGATAGCGTGGGTACAAACCCCCTTACTTTCTTCAACTATACCTTGGGAGCTACTGCCTACAGCCCTCTCTTTTTTTAATTAAAAAATTATTCTGGGCTGAGCCCCAGGGGCGTAAGTGGCTGAGTGCGGAACTGCAGCCCGCAGATTTGGCGGTTCAAATCCAGCGGCGGCTCTCAGGAGTGGCACTGGGTAGCACCCACGACTACCAGAGGCAGTGATGCCCCCCCCCCCAAAAAAAGATTATTCTACTGGGGGCTCTTACAACTTTTAGTACAATCCCTACATCGATTTCATCAGGCATATTTGCACATATGTGGCCATCATTCTTTTCTAGACATTTGCTTTCTATCGAGCCCTTGGTATCAGCTCCTATTTTTCCCTCCCCCCTTGTGACCCCTTGATAGGTTATAAATTGTCATTTTCATATCTCACCCTAACCGTTGTCTCCCTTTCCCCACGGTTTCTGTTGTTCATCCCCTAGAGGGGTGTGTGTGTGTGTGTGTGTGTGTGTGTTAATATTATGCTTGGTTCCCCCTTTCTCGCTTCTTCTATCCCCATGCCCCCTTCCCCTTCTGATAACGTTATTCCCACTCCTATTCCTGGACTCCATGTGTCATGAGCTCCCATCTCTTATCTGTACCGTGCACATGCTCCAGTCTAGTCTGAATTGGGAAGCAGCACGGGGGTCATGGTAGTGGGGGGCAAGGAAGCCTCAAGGACCCAGAGGAATACTGTGTGTTTCATGGAGGCTTTAGTGCACCCCGGTGGCTCACCCCTCTACCTACCACCCTCTTCAGATGGGGCTACATCTGATTCTGCATCTGGAACCTTAAGAGTCTCCATTCCCTCCTCTGTGCCTCAATTTCCCCACCTGTGATGAAGCACCACCGTTCTCATTTTCCATCTCAGCCCCCACCTCTCCGACCCCTAAGCAACCTTCCTCTCCAGGACCGACGGCAGGTACCTGGATGGTGTCGACGGGGCAGGGCACGAAGTCGGTGTGTGAGAGGCAGCGGCTGGGGCCCACCAGATGAGGACCCCGAGGCCCCTCCCGCCGATACTCCTTGATCGGCTCGAGATGGAGTCTTTCTCGTGGGAGCACAGCCTCGTGGCATGGGGCATAGCCAGGTGGAGGCAGGAACTTGAACTCGCCGTGGCGGCCGCCCAGGAGGAAGCGGACCCTGAGAGAGGGACGGGAGTCACCAAGGGTTGGGGAGGCCATAGAGTGACAGGAGCAGCCCTGAGGCTACGGGTGCACTGTGCAGAGACCGGAGGGAAGTCAGAGTTGGAAAAACCGAGAGTCGAGTGCCAAGATTATCGTGAGGCCATGGGAAGAAGGTCTTTTGAAGGAGGCTTAGCATTAAGTTGAAGATTGTGAAAGGTTTTGGGAAAACCAAGAAGGCCCCATGGAAGTCACCAAGAGCCTGACAGAATGATGAGCTTAAAAAAACAAAGATGAGCTGACCGTAATTACCCCTGAATGGTGGTTGAGAAGTCATTGAGAAAGGCCTGGGTCAATGACAGGCTTCTGGAATTTAGCTGGGGGCCGGGGAGTAGGGAAGAACCATAGCTTGGGTGAGTGAGTGGTCCCCTGGAGAATCAGGGGCTCTAGGGAGGTCCTTGGGTGGAGTCATTGAGGGGTGGTGAGAAGAGCGTGGGGTCTTTGTGAGACTCCACAGTCACTGAGGCATCTTTGGAGAGTCCAGGCTCTTGGAAAGACAATGAAAAAGAAGTCTGGACTATGCCAAAATCGTAGGGAGGATCTAGGGTCATTATCAGATTACTGCCAACTTTGGAAACTGTTTAGAGGTCGTTAGAGTCACAGGAAGAGGCAGGGATCATTGAGATGTCTCTGGAAAAGTCTGGGGTCATTAGCTGATCCATGTGAGCTTTTGGGGTT